>CAHIKZ030001511.1:412500-420000 GCA_903632075.3 Acanthosepion pharaonis | reverse complement strand
CAGTCAAAAGACATCTATCAAAATAAGATAAATTTTAGTGAATAATCCACAAAATATTATACAGGACTCGTAGCTAAAAGACACAAAATTCTAGAAGCCATTATAATACAAAAGATATTCGTACTTGAAACGGAGTGAACAGTAACTGAGCCGTACTAAGATTACGAACTAACCGAGATATCGTTAGACATGGCCATAGGAACAAGAATAATCCACTCCTTAGATTAAATAAAGTGTTCAAGTCGAAATACCCTGTAAGTTACACGGATCAACATGCACCTGATGAATACCCAGGGTACCACAACCGAAGCGTTTCAATAAAAACAAGAAAGATGAAGAGAATAGTTCGCATGTGATCAGTTTAAATGGTAATGCCGACGTTACAAAATTTCATGAAGACATTGACCACGAGTAGACAACATAAAACGTATTGGCAGTCTGCTTCAATTGGCGAGGGTAGAATTGAACATTAGAATCCAGTCGAGTGTCTGCTAACCCTGCCATAGTCACCTGAGATGACTTTTTTTCCTCAACTACTAGTTCGTAACTCTTTTGTTTTTTTACTCCTCTCACTAGTGGCCTGACAAAAGATGTTCAGCACGCGGCGGGCTTTGTTAGCTTTAGTTTTTCAAAAGGGTATAGGTCGGGGATTATCCATTTTCTGAAACCCGGACTGACTAACGTAGGGGTAAAAGATAAACAGCATCAAAACGATTATAAAGTTCTTTTTTAAAAAGAGCAATGTCATCACCAGGTTGTTGTTTTTTTCTAAGACAATTTTTGTGTTAGAAAAGACAACACCCTGATGATCAAATTGTGTTAATCTCAAAAATACTTGGAATAAATGAATATGTATCAACGTAGTAATTTTTACACTTCCTTTAATAAGGATACTAAGAAGCTGTCCATGAATATGAGAGGATTTTATTAAAAAATAAATCAAGACAAAGATGTTAAATTTTTCATGAGACAAGATTAAACCTTCCCTTTTATATATATATATATATATATATATATATATATATATATATATATATATATATATAATAAATAAATAAATATATTGACATATATATACCTAGGTTTGGGGATATATGAAGTTATTTAAATTTTACATTATATATATATATATATATATATATATATAATATATATATATATATATATATATATTAATAAATATATATTATATATATATATATAAAAATGTAAAAATATATAGATATATGTATATAATAATAATAATAATAATAGTATAATATATATATATATATATATATATATATATATATATATATATATATATATATATATATAGAATAGTTATATATATATATTTATAACAGATCGTATATAAATATATTTGGCCAAACTTTCCCCTGACGATCCGTTTAGGTGAAACCTAGGTAGGTTTGTCTGGCTCACTAGGTTTATCTAGGTCTGCTCTACGGTTGTATTGAGCTCTTTTTGTTAGTTAGTTGTTTACTCGTATCAGGGTTTTTTTTTGGGCTTCAGACCTGCATCTGTGCGATTTTTTTTCGACAGAAGTTCATGTTTGTAGCTCTTTCTTTTTTTTTTAAAACCTTTTTTTCCTCGAGATTGATTTGATTATTAAAATCAAAAATTCGAGGGTTTTTCGAAACGAGTCTAGTTATCTATATTTATATATATATATATATATATATATATATATATATATATATATATATATATATATATATAAATAAATTCTAAAAAACCGATAGTTATAGTTTTTGTAAACATTTTTTTTTACATTTAATTTAATATCTCGATATGTATATTGGCTGATATATATATATATATATATATATATATATATAAAAAAATAAAAGATTTTTTTTTAGATAATTAAATGAAACTTTCAATTTAAATAAAACCTGAGTTTCGTAGACGGACATCCAATGAAATCACTTTTAAAAACTATATACTTCATCAGGGACGATCAGAAATTGATTGTTTAAAATCCTAAAGAAGAAGAGGAGAATAATTATATAAGAAGAAAATAATAATTATTGACGACGACAACGAAGAAGAAGAAGAAGAAGAAGAAGAAAAAGAAGAGGAAGAAGCAAGAGAAGGAGGAAGAAGAAGAAGGAGAAGACGATAATGATTATCCAAGAAGAAGAAGAAAAGAATATAATAATTATTGATGATGAAGAAGAAGAACGAGAATGAGAATATGAAGAGATCGTGTAGAAAAGGAAGAAATAAGAATACTAATTAAAGAAGACGACGACGAAGAAGAAGAAAAAGAAGAAGATTTTAAATTGGTCTATATATCGCGCCTTTAGGCACCCTCTAATAGAGAAGTGGTGGGCTCATAATACACCATAAGTTGTACAGGAGAAAGCCATTACATTGCTCTGGAAATTCAACGTTCAGCCTGATAGAGAGATCCAGGAAGTACCATCAAATGAAATTCCTATAGACGAATCATCATCAAAGCTACAGGTAAAATGGTCGGCTCTCTGTACTGCTCTAGTAATTACCTAATTCTTCATGCTATCCTCTAAGATGATGACGAAAATGGATTATTGTCGCCATATCTGGTCTGGAGCTGCCCACATCTCACTTGCCAAAAAAAAAATCTAGTTCAAAAAGCATTCTCACGTCCGTGTTGGAAAGAAAATTATTTTTCTTACTCCAATTGGCTCATTCGAGGCGGAATAAACAAAAAGTTGAGGTTGATTCCGTTTAACTATCATTGAAATTGCATCTCCTGGTTCCAACATTCTTTTTTTCCTAAACGGGTTTTTTCCCTACCACACTTTTTAAAGGAAACCACCCAAATTCATTTTTTTATTCTTTTTCGAGAATTTAATGTTTAGTCTATTAGACCTTCTCCAAACAAGAAACATAGGCCCCACGAAACAGATGGACAAGAGGATGGTTCTCCGATCACTGTAATCATAACTTGTTCAATATTAGATGAGCCAATATCTATTTTTAATTCATATATATATATATTCAACGTAACCCTTATAAAATTTGAATGCAAGGCATTGTACAGGGTGGCCCCTATTGTAAAAATACACACATACACACAAACACATATAGACATATATATATTTAAATTTTTTTTTTTGCGCCATCTCATTTCAGGGCGTAGACGATGATGGGATCTCCGCCTATTCCTATTTATTATTCTTTAAGCTCCATTTGCAGAAGCTTCCTATTTCAGAACACGGTCTGTCATCCACTTGGTTAAAGCCCACCAGGTATACATATTAAATTTTTCCTTGTCTGTTTAGCCAAATTTACGACCCGTGGAATCAGATTCTCAAGTCCCTCCTTCCTCATTATGTGTCCCAGGAAAAAAATGGAAGACCTTTCTTTCTGAAAGTTCTGTCATTTTTTCCGACGTATAATCATGGCTCTCCGCCTCCCTATTCACTTGCAGTTCCAGTTAGCTCCATTCCTCTGCTTCCTCCCCCAGACCACGTTCTGTTTCCACTTGCTTAAGTCTGGCAGATATGTTATATAGTTGTTTTTTTTCTATTTTTCGACCCGTGAGTATCCGAAATTCAGGCCTTCCTTTCTCATTATATATCCCAGAAACTTCAAAATATTTCTTTTTTTTATGTGCCATGTCCTTTCAGGATATATTCATCAAATCATGGCTTCCACCTCTCTCTATCCATTGCAGCTCTCAACAAATTCCTTTCCTCTGCTTCTTCCCCCAGACCACGTTCTGTCATCCACTTGCTTAAGCCCGCCAGATATGTAACGTGTTTTCCTTTGTCTCTTTTCCCCCTATTCGACCCGTGAGTATCCGATTCTCAAGTCCCTCCTTCCTCATTATGTGTCCCAGAAACTTCAGGCCAGACCTTCTTTTAAATAAATGTGCCATGTCATTTCATGACGTAAAAATTCATGGCTCCCAGAATCTCCTCTATCACTTGCAAATTCTCATTTCTGTTTACAAAATTCCTCTCTGGTCCTCCCCCAGACCACGTTCTGTCATCCTCCTGTAATCAAGGACGTCAGGTATGTAATATATATATATATATATATATATATATATATATATATATATATATATACCCACGCACAACAGTGAACAGAATTATTCAAAAAATTTCTATAATTTCAAGAAATTTTAACTCAAATTTTTATGGAAATTATCTAGTCGATCTGTAATCTAGTAGTTCATTGTTATCTATCGATCTCTGTTTGTTTAAATATTTAATTCTATCAATCACATATCACTATAAATATTTCCCCCTATCTCCTTTTTTATATATATATATATATATATATATATATATATGGCAGTATATATATAAATATATATATATCAGATATTGTAGATATGTAACCTAAAAATAAATATGCAAATATTTATTGGAAATTTCAAAGCAGATTTTCAATAAAAAGCTGACCAGCTTGTATCTAGAAATGACGATCCGTTTAGGTGAAACCCGGTAGGTTTGTCGTAACTCATTTATGGAGGTTTAACTAGGTCTGCTAGAGATGTATTGAATTTTTGTTAGTTAGTTGTTTACTCGTATTTGATTTTTCTTTGGGCTTTAAACCTGTATCTGTGCGATTTTTTTCGACAGACTTTCATGTTTCTAGCTCTTTCTTTTTTTAAAACTTTTTTTTTTCGAGATTGATTTGATTATTGGCAAATCAAAAATTCGAAGGTTTTTCGAAACGAGTATAGTTACCTATATTTGTATATATATATATATATATATATATATTATCTATATAGCACTGTTTTAAATATACAAATATATATATATATATATATATATATATCATATATATATATATATAAATGTTTATTAATTCATAATATTCTGATTTTCAACGTATGATGTTCAATAAATAATCATTTTTTTTGTTCTACAGCCAGAAAAGATTTATCCATATGAATTATTATAGATGGGAATAAATTTCAGAATATAAAACCAAATTTTGAAGAGCCGAATACAGAGATGTGGGGCCCATGTGTCCCACAAGGTCTCAAACGACCCTTCAAAATTTTTTTCATCACACCTGTCCTTCTTAGACCGATTCAAATTTATGAAATTTTTTTAGAAACTAATATGTCCTGATGTTTAATTCCATCGGAATAAGAATATTTAAATCCATTTATCACTACCTTATTCCTGCCTATCTAAAAAAAAAGTTTAATTAATTATTTACAAAATTTTTTTTTTTATCAAAAATTTCTCATTCAATATCAACGTCTAAAACTTTTTTATATGTATTAAACAACATATTCCAAATATGAATGATAAGAATATTTTTTTATTTGTTTTATTTTCAAATATTTATACATGTGAATCCTTCTTTTCTATGGAAGAAGTTTTATATAAGGCATTTTTGTAAATATATATTTGTTATAAAATTATATCCATTAAAAGAAAATGAGTTTTCATATTTCCACTTTTTATTTCGGATACGATCATTCATTAGTAACATCAAATTCTATTTCACACAACAAATTTCAAAGTCTTTCATGATTCACGTAAATAAATTCACAAAACAAACACATTCTATCTAAACATCATAAACAAAAAACAAAATCATACAACTTATTTATATATATATATATTATATATATATATATAACATATATATAATTTTTATATATATATATTAAAAAGACATTTTTATGTTTAACTCTTAAATTTTATAATGTTTAAAAATAATTTAATAAATAAATTGTTTACTTGACCTTATTTCTTTATAAATATATATATATTTATATATATATATATATATATATATATTTATTCGTTGTTTCAGCAATGAATTTTTTTTTTATGCTTATTCTCTTTCATAAATACATGTTACATCCTCGACAAAAAAATATATATAAATTCAAAATGCATTCAAGTATATTGTATACAATTAAAACTTAAACTTAACGTCTTAGGGGCTGGATGAAATATTTTTTATTCTAAAAATTGATGGAAAAATAATTAATATCATTTTTGCAGTTTTATTTCTGAATTTAAACTGTTGTTTGTTAAAAAATTTTTAATTATTTTTGATTATTGTAAAAAATAATCATTAATCAAAAAATTTTGATTATTTAGGTAAAATTTTTTTTTTTTATTTATTGGTTAAATCGATAATTATTTTAAAATTTTATTTTTTTATTATTTATTTTTTTTTTTTTTTTTTTAAGAACATTCTTGTATTTATATATATATCATATATTTTTTTCTATTTTATTTATCTTTCTAAATGTCTTAATAATTTTAAATCTTTTTATTTATATATTCTCATTAATTTTGCTTTTCTCTAGGGTTCTTTTTTTTTTTTTTTGAATTTTCTTTCAGTCGGCAAGAAATATTTTCATTCTTTGTTTAAAAAGGTTTAATTTTATAAAATTTTAAAAAAATTTTTTTTGTAACCAAAAAGATATCAAATTCATCAAATATTTTGGAAATTTTTTTATATCTTTAGTAATTTTATGTCTTAAGTCGCTCAAAACTATATTATTCCACTGATTATTAAGTGCGATGTTTTTTAATTAAAACTTTTTCATTTTAACCAAAAAAACATATATCATAATATTTGGAGGGTAGAAGCATTGTTGAATTATTTGAATATGGATGAAGGGCATATAAATATTGAATGTTTGAAAAAGTTAAATTCAAATTTATTTCAGGCATGTTTTAGTGACATCAAGATGAGGAAAATGCGAAAAAATTTTTTTTTTGCGAAAATGAAATGAAGATGAAGATTAGAAATAGAGAATAACATCATTTTTAGGTTTTCGGAGAAAAGAAGAAAAAATGGAAGAAGAAATAATTTGAAAAAATTAAAGAAGAAAAGAAGAAGAAGAAGAAGGAGGAGGAGGAAAAAGCATTTTATAATGATTATATATTTTTTGTTTAATGTAATAAAAAATTTTTCAAAAAGAAGAAGAAAAGAAGAAGAAGAAGAAGAAGAAGAAGAAGACGAAAAAATTTTAATTTCGATGATTTATGATATTCTAAGAACGATAAAAATCAGAATAATTTAGAAGAAAGAGAATATGAAAGAGATCGTGTAAGGAAAAGAAGGAATAATTATATTAATTAAGAAGGAAGAAGAAGAAAATTTGAAATTGGAGAATTTGAAAAGATAATGAAAAAAATAGAAGAAATTCAAACAGTGACTGAAGAAGAAAAAGAAGAAGAAGAAGAAATAAGAAAAAGAAGAAGAAGAAATAAGAAAAAGAAGAAGACTATAATGATTATCCAAGAAGAAGAAAAGAAGAAGACTATAATAATTGTTGATGAATAAAAAGAAGAACGAGTAAAAGAAGATGAGAATTAGGAGAAAGAAAATATGAAAGAGACCGTGTAGGAAAAGAAGGAATAAGTATACTAATTAAGAAAGAAGAAGAAAATTTGAAATTGGAGAAGGAAAATATTGAAAAAATGAGAAAAATTGGACATTTGAAGAAGAAGAAGAAGAAGAAGAAGAAGAAGAAGAAGAAGAAGAAGAAGAAGAAGAAGAAAAAAGAAAGAA
>CAHIKZ030001511.1:402500-407500 GCA_903632075.3 Acanthosepion pharaonis | reverse complement strand
ATAATTATATGGGGTTGTTTTAGAAGAAATTTTTTGCACTGCTCTGCAAATTCAGCGTTCAGACTGATAGAGAGATCAGGTCAAGTCCACCAGACACAGTTGTGAAAATCATGGATGTCAACAGTTTGGAAAATTATCCACCGCCAAAATATACACTGTTTCAAAGGAATCTGAGAGAGGTTTGGTATTTTCATCTTTCTTGCATCTTTTTTGAATCTTTTTTTGACAGACTGATATGGATCCGTGTACATATTTATTGATAATATATATAATATTTCATCATGCATTAAGAATTGGTTGAAAAAAAAACCCACAACCAAGAAACTCTGTTTCCAAATTTATCTGAGATCAGTCGCGTCTTTTCATCCTTCTTCCATATTTCTATCCTTTCAACCTGCCCGACTGGATCGGCGCGTTTTGAAAAAATAAAATTAATATTTTGTTCATCGTCGATTGGACCACGAACTACCACCAGTCACCATGAATATATGTCGATATTTTCTATAAAAAAAAATCATCCAGATTCAACTATAAATCCATCGCTAAAGATGCAAGCAAAATTGTCAGTTTCTTGCCATAGGCCTCCGCCGTTCATCAATGATCATGGATTTGTTTTTATCACATCTGTTTTTGAGTCAATTAAGTCTAGGCTGGTATGGTATGGAGGACATGATTATGCCCATTAAAAAATTTCCTAATCCACGTCACTGATAGATCCAAAACAACAAGTTACCATAAGGAGTTTGGCCAAATTGTCTGTAGAGGAGCTGTCAGAATTCAGGCTGAAAATCAATAGAATATCTGTCTTAGAATCATTAGCCAATGAATGTGTTTGACCAAAAAATTAAAATACAGTTTTCTATTCAGGGTTATTTCTCTTAGATCGGCTGCCATCCAAGGCTACAGAACCCAGTTCGTCCTGCTATTTACCATACCTGGGGGTCATAATTAATTATTCATACCTTCCCAAAGGGTAAAATCAGTTCCTCATGTCTGCTTCGGTATTTGCCCACCTGTCTTTTTTATTATCCTCCATTTTTCAAAAAAAATTTCAAACCATGCCAAAACGAAATGCTGCTTCCTTTCTATCAAACTCTATCGCTAATTTCCATAAAAGTTAATGACGAAATTACAATCTTAATTCAATCAATTTTAACAATCACTGAATCAATTTTGTCACTCACATTGCAGTAAACCATTTTCGTTCTCTCCTTATTCCATTGTTGAAAAGTAAGTTAAACTCGAACAGATTCTTCACTGATCCGTGGAACCAATTCCCAAGAGGATGCTTTTCCTGATCCCTACAGTTCTAACCTGTTCAAGTTTAACGGTTAACCGTTATCTTCCTCACCTATCTGCATAAACATTTCACCCTCTAACTCGAGTGGTCTCTGTAAATTAAAATTAAAAAAATACAATTCACCACTGTCCGATATCCACGTCCACGCGAATCAAAGCATGTCCACACAGTTCGGGTCGTCAGAGTTCTGAACAGTATAATAGGCTTTATCAATCGCCTCCAGCCTAATTGGCTGTGAAGTAGCTTGATAGAAATAATCAAACGGTGTAAATTGATTGGGCGTAGTACAATTTTACCCTCAGTCAGTCAGTTATGTGCCAAACGTGATACGCGCTTAGGCGATCATTCGATATATGACTGACGAATACAGGTTTTTTTTTTTAAAAGGTTGCCATTTTTTTTATGCGGTAGACCGGTTTTTCATCAAAAACAACCCGGTCTGTCTGATATTTACCCATAGCTATAGGAGAAGAAGAGGATTCATAACCCAAATTTATTACCAAAATAATTGAATGTAATGGATTCGACTTTAAAATTTAAAAATCAAATATGTGCCATTTTAACATACACGCGTTTGCGATCAAAAGTCAAATCTTGTCGATACATGACCACCTAAGGCGATGTATCTTTTCGATACATAACAGACGAGGTAGATTTTTTTCCCGCAGTAGGTTGTCATTTCTTTCTGCGTTAGACAAGTTACTATCCAAAAAATAGAAACCGGTCTGTCCTGCTATTTACCAATAGCTGCGAGAGAGAAGAGGATTCATACCTTTCCCAAGGGTATTAACACGTAAGTGAATGTAATGGATTCAACCTGGATTCGAACTCGGCTCTCCGATTCCTTACTCCCAGCCGCTATCCATTACACTACTGTTTCTCTAATTTTACCCTATCGCCACGTTTTTAATTTATTCTCTTAGTCAATAATAATGATAATAAACGACCCTTAAAAATGCAGGCCCAGAAAACAGATTCAAAAACAATAGACGTACCAGTCAGTATATGAATACTAGGAATTCCTCGAAATTAGAACATGAGTAGAAATTTTCAGACGACAAAATAGGACATTGTAGAATGTCTTGAAATGTAGCGTGTATGTATTAGAGCCCGAAAGAGTCCTCACACTATTCACCCTTGCATTTCGGAACGGTTTCTTAGTGTAACAGACAACCGAAGGGTTGCTTTTACGACCGCTACGGCCTTGACCTCCTCAAACCTAGGGTCAGTAGTTGTCTATCCCACGTCTCCTTATAATATGCATTCCTTAATTCCCATTTATACGCCCTTAAAACCTCATTCAGTAAAGAATAGACAAAAATCTTTTTTTAAAGTGTCTAATCTGTTTTTTTTTGTTTTTTTTTTCTTTTTTTAAACGCCGTATCCATTGTCGACGTAAGCGATTATGACACAGATTTTATTTTTTTTTCTTTGACGTGTGGCCATATCACGTTAATTAAGTTAACCAGCATTGTGAGTGGTCAGTAAATAGATGGGTGACTGCTTGGAAATACCTGTTGCTGAAAGCTTAGATGTGAGGATGGTGTAATTGATAATGTCTCCGAATTGGGAATCGGAGAGTTCCAGCTTGGTTCGTTACAGTCACTTACGTGCAAATACGTTTGGGAAAAGTAGGAATTCACTTCTTCTCCCTCATCTATGGGTTAATTAGTAAATTAGTCGGACTTGTTTCAGCAAATTGGTATTATGCCCACCCCACCTAAAATCATTAGAGTCTAAAAATATTTTCTGACATGAAATAACTTGCAAAGGGTAGATAAGCAGGTAAAAATAATAATAATCATTTTTTTTTTGCTATCTACGAATGCCCGGCTGTCTTGGGAAAGATAGCCGGGTGTTTTCCCGTTCTGAAGTCAAATTTAAATTATTGTTATGGTCCAGGTTAGGACCAAGGAAGAACAACACGAACACAAGAGTAGAAATAACGAAGGTATATTACACGAAATAATAATACAAGATGTGGAAGGTGTTAGTATGACTGTCAGTCTGGTTTGGAGTGAACTACTATCGGCTCGACTCGATTCGGTATCTAGCCACCCCCCCACGAGGGTTGCATGTGGCACAAGGCCGAGTTTAACGTGGGTTTTCCGAGCCCGTAGGCTCGGCCAAAAAATGCCCGTAGAACCCGTATAAACGGGATCGGGTTGGTCAACCTCCCCGAACGAGACTCTGCCCTTCGGCGGAGCCTCGTCCGGGTTCCTCTCTGCTCAGAGGCAGAGAGTTCGACCGTCAAGTCGAGAAGCTCGGCTCGATTCGGTATCTAGCCACCCCCACCACGAGGGTTGCATGTGGCACAAGGCCGAGTTTAACTTGGGTTTCCCCGAGGCCGTAGGCTCGGCCAAAAAATGCCCGTAGAACCCGTATAAACGGGATCGGGTTGGTCAACCTTCCCGAACGAGACTCTGCCCTTCGGCGGAACCTCGTCCGGGTTCCTCTCTGCTCAGAGGCAGAGAGTTCGACCGTCAAGCCGAGAAGCTCGGCTTAATTCGATTCTCTCTAGCCACCCCCACGAGGGTTGCATGTGACACAGGTCGTTTTTATCGTGGGTTTCCAGAGCCCGTAGGCTCAGCCAAAAATATGCCCGTATGACTCTCCGTTTAACAAGATATATTTTTTCATTCACCCCGAACGAGATTCTTCCCTTCGGCGGAACCTCGTCCGTAGTTCCTTTCTGCTCAGAGGCAGAAAGTTCGACCGTCAAGTCGAGAAGCTCGGCTTGATTCGGTATCTAGCCACCATTATGGGTTGCATGTGACACAAGGTCGTTTTATCGTAGATAGGTTTCCTGAGCCCGTAGGCTCAGCCAAAAATATGCCCCTATCACGTTGTAAAAACGAGATCAATTGTCTCATTCACCCCGAATTATTCTGATTTTCGGCGGATTCTCATCCCGGTTCCTTTCTGCTCAAAAAAACAGAGATCGACCGTCAAGTCGAGAAGCTCGGCTTGATTCAGTATCTATGATACCCCCACGAGGGTTGCATGCGAAACAAATCATTTTTATCGTGGGTTTCCTGATCAGAACACCGTAGGCTCAGCCAAAAATATGCCCGTATGATTCGTAAAAAAATATCAGGGTAGGTCATTCACCCCGAACGAGATTCTGCCCTAGATTGCGGAACCTCGTCCGGGTTCCTTTCTGCTCAAAAGAAGAGAGTTCGACAAATCAAGTCGAAAAAGATCGGTTTTAATTTCGCCCCTCTCTTGACAGGCGTAGTATAAATAATGTTAGAAAGAGTTCATTTTTTAGTTATAGGTAACAATTTAAAACTACCTGAGGATGAAAAGGAAATATAGAATATTCTATTCTGCTATTTAAAGCATTTGTGACAGTGCGAGATGGATTTTTTAAATAGTTTGAAAGCGCAAATTTCCCTGCCTTCTAAAAGTGAAATGCGCAACTCCACGATAAACCAAAATTTGATTTTTGTTTTTGGAACTTCCACTTCTTTAACCGAAACAATTACGCTTGAATAGGTAGGTTATTAAATGGCAGGATAATTTCTGGATGGACCCCGCGAAAATAGAGACAGTCACATATAGGTATGAATCTCATGAGATCGTTCATATTCTACGTACATATATGATTTATATTAAACTGTGAAAATATTTGTAGACAATTGACACCGGATTTTTCATTATTGTCTTTATATTTGTTCGGGTCTAATTTTGTTTGCTA
>CAHIKZ030001511.1:390000-400000 GCA_903632075.3 Acanthosepion pharaonis | reverse complement strand
CATTTCATTTAGATTCCTCGAATTAGTTTCTGGTGAAACATGGCCATCATCAGGAGAAAAAAATTCTACTTAAATCTAGCTCTGAACTACAAAAATGAATTCAAATAGTTGATCGAGAAAATTTTACTTTTGTCTGTAGTTTTCATTTGTTTTTTTTTTTTTTTTTTAACATGAATTTTGGTCAGTCCTTGTGTTGGTTAAACAGTCTCTTTTAACTCAATTACTTGTTATTTAAGATAAGAGCTACATGGAACATTCATGCCATCTGAATTCAAACGGCTAAAATTTTTGACAGTTTTATTGATTCCTGGAAGAGGTTTTTCATTTTTTGTCTCTAAATGAATTCTCTTGACAGTTCCTTCCAGACGAAAACAAACGACCCTCAAAGGTTTCTATCCTTGGTCCTACACTGTTTCTGATCTTCATCAATGATCTTCCTGACGACATCTGTTTTCAAATAGGCATTTATGCAGATGACACTACAATTTACTCCTGTCTCAATAGTAAATCCGGCATTGATGACAGTTAACCTGGCCGTTGGTATCGAAGACAACCTCCACTTTGGGGTTTGATTGGGACAGGAAAAGGGCTGTGAATTTTAATGCATCCAAAACGAAACTGCTAACATTTACTCACCACATAGAAACGTCCCTGTCTCCTATCAGCAATGGTTGATACTCAACTCCACGAGAGTGACGCACTGCGCCTTCTTGGTCTTACGTTTACGACTGGCCTGACGTGGAGCAACTGCATTGAATCAATAGCTGCATCTACTGCAAGGAAAGTTGGTTCTCTGCGTCGCGCCAGAAGGCTTTTTTGTCTCAGTCCATCCTTCACATCTACAAATCTTGTTGAATGTTGAATTTTGTACAATTTTGTGCAAAAAGTGGATCCAGATCTTATCCAGCTTCATACAGATTTTCCGGAAATACCAGCTTCTAATTGGTCAATAAACACACAATTAGGCTTTGCAATCCACCCACGTACAAATATTTTTCCAGCGCGTGAACAAGTCAAGTTGTCCCATCATGTTCTTTCGATCCTGTCACGTGATTATATTAATTATAAATAGCAGACATAAGCTTGCTCACATTCTCTTTTCTCTCCCCTTTTCCTTCGAAGATGTGACCTTAAGGATTTCCGTCTCGACCATGTGCGGTCAGACGTTAAAAGCATATCCACGCAGGCACGTACGTACGAAAATTTTACAAACTATATTACAAACATACGAAGCATTTCCAAACAAGCAACAAGAACTTTTCTTTTTAAAATACTTTTCTAAAGCTACAGTTTATTCAGCATTTTTCAGCTTTTTAATTCATTCAACTTCTGTGAGCTTAGATAAGAATATTCATTCGGTCAGAGGAACAACAACAAAATAGTAACCTCTACGCATGTGCATCATTACACAAAAAGAAATATAAATGTTGTTATAAAAACCGTTTTTTTTCCTTCTTTTGTTTCATGTTTTGTGGTATTTTGCGTTAAATATAAATCCTGCGGTCATGTTAATAAACAGACATGTACAAATGGTTTTCTTATTAACATACCACTAAAAATCTACCATTCGTCCATGCATGGAATACTGTTGCCATATATGGTTCTCGAAAAAATCCAAAGACGGATTTGCAATGTGATTGGTCCTGGCTTACCATCTCAACTCCAGTCACTTTCTCACCAATGTAATGCGGCTTCCCTCTGTCTTTTCTATAAATATTTTCATGACAACTGCTCTGACGAGTTATTTTCTCTGGTGTCTCAACAGCATGAATTTAGGCATGCTACAATGTTGGCATTTAGGCCCCACACTTTTAGTGTCGCAACAGTTAAATTTAACCACCTCTTCTACTCCATCAGCTTCTTCTCTCGCACTTCCCGACAGTGGAACTCCCTTCCTCTTGCTTGCTTACCTAATAACTATAATCTTCAAAAATTTATATATAATGCCAGTCGATATCTTATGTTGTCTTGATCCCGTTCTTCTTTTTATCTTCCCCCGTTCTACTTTTTATTCTTTCGTCACCCCCGATATACCAGTGTTTACCCTTATTTTCACTCTCTAGAGCCATTTGCGTACTGGTGGCCCTCTTTCCTGTTCTGGGTACACTGACCTCCAGTCTCGATTGTAACAAATGCACGTGAAAACGTCCTCGCCCACCAGCAATGTCTCCTTGTTGTTTGCTTTCCGTCGAGCACGCTTCTCCATGACGACAAACCTTTACTTCTCCTTACCTCTGTCCGGCCCTCGGTGTAAATCGCGCCTCCAGCGTGGGCCATCGTTGGCTACGTCTTATATATATATATATATATATATATATATATATATATGTGTGTGTGTGTGTATTTTGGCAACATGTTTTCATTGATACCTGTTTTGTTGAATAATTTATGTTCTGCTTACTTGTTTTCAGTTGGATCCTTTCATATTCATAGACAAGCTATTTCGTGTCATTATTGAAGGATAAGGGAAAATCGCCGCGTTGATACATATTTCTTTTATTCTGAGTACTTTCGACATAGCAAAATGTCATCATCAGGTTGTTGTTATTTCAGGACAAGTATTGCAGTGTCCATTATTTTCGAAGACAAAATCGTTGTGTTCATCTGAAATTTAAATTTATTACTTGTGGAGTGAATAACGCTCAGTCAGTGCGTGATTGCTGACACCGCTTCAGGGGAGGTAACTAAGTATGGTTGGGGGAGAGTTTTTACTAAATATGTAGTAAAAAAAAAACATTCGTGCAAACCTTGGCATTTCAAACTATCTAATTTACGCATTTTAAAATATTTGTGGAGTATTCGAATACCTTAATAAAATTAATTACGAACACATAGCTCAGTGGATAAAGACATTAGTTAGATCCAGTCTGACTAGACGCAAAGTATTGTGAGTTCAATACTAGGTTACAGCAGCGATTAGCCAAAACACTTGGGGGGGTTGAGTTAAAGGGAAATAACTGAGACATCCAGAAGAGGCATAGCATGTGGAACTAGAACAATCTACGCCGGTGGACGAAATGGAGGGTCCGGTTCGAAATTCTAATCACCTGAAGAAGGCCAGTGCGTGCAATGGCCGAAACACTGTGAATAAGACAATGAAGATGAGATAACAGTATGAATAATGTAAATAATGTAAATTATCATAATACCTCATCTCAGAGATATAGACAGACAACTTCAATTAAACATTTTGAACTTAATTGTATGCTTTTAATTACAGATAAAATGTATTATTGATCATTGTTTAGCGCCATATCAACCACTATGGGTTATTTAATGTGGAAATCTAAATATTTTAGACACAATTTTATGGCTTCAATTAAACATATTTTGAACGCAATTTTATTCATTTAACTATAGATAAAATGTATTGTCGGTCCTTTTTCTTATAATTATGCACTATTGGTCATTACCTACAAATAAGTATTGGTGATTGTTTGACTTGTTTAGCCGCATATCAACCTTTATGAATTATTTCGGGTGGAACTCTAAATATGTTGAACAAAACTTTATGGCTTCAATTAAACATATTTTGAACATAATTGTACAACATTGTGCAAATTAATTGAAGCAAAACGAATAATTCCATTATTATTTAGTTTTCATATTTTTTCCTTTGAAACATGACCCACTACACATGTTAGTACTTAGTTTGTCCATTCTACGAAGACGTTCTTTGCAGATTGAATGGATTTAAGTTCACGGGTCAATCTATAGTACTTTGCTTTGCTCACTAGCAAGGCTTGCCAGTGTGTTCGTGCAGCGTTACAATTTCTGTACGCTTCCTTGGTGTAGCGGCCATCGCAGACAATGGCCAAAGGACAACTAATCGACAGTCGAGACAATAGTGTCTGGGTATGATAAAATCTGATGCAAATGTGAATGTAAATAAAATCAATTTCTCTCCAAACTGTACTCCCTTCTGCAAATTAATTGGAACAAAACGAATAATTCCGTTATTATTTACTTTTTCATATTTTTTCCAATGAAACATGCCCCAGTGAACAGTTTAGTACTTTGTATGTCCATTCCACGAAGCCGTTTCTTGCAGATTGACCACAGATTCTCGATTGGATTTAAATCAGTAAAGTTTACGAGCCAGTCGATAGTACATTGATTTGCTCACTTGTAAAGGCCAAACAAATTTCATCATAGACACCGAAAATAGATTCATATTACTGCACACCACTGAAAATGACCTAATCTGAGGAAATATAGAAATTGATTACACCTTGCCAATCCAGTGGGTCTAAAACTGACCTTATGGTGAAAGAAAGGAAACTAAAGCCGTTGTTTCAATTAATTTGCACAAGCGTGTATGCCTTTCAGTCATTTATGTCCCATGCCTGATATACGCTTAGGAAATCATGTATCTTTCGATACATGACTGACGAGGCAGATTTTTTTCCCGCACTAGTTTGCCAATTCTTTCTGCAATAGACCAGTTGCCATTCAAGGTTATAGAACCCGGTCTGTCCTGCTATTTACCCATAGCTAGGGGGAAAGAAGAGAATTCATTGGATTTGACTAGAAATTTTAACTCCACTCTACGTTTCCTCAATGGAAGCCGCTATCCGCCCTATCATTTGTTATTGATCATTTTGCTATATGTATTCTTCGTAATTTTACTATAAATATGCATTGCTGGTGGCGTTAATATAAATGTTTTATATATATATATATATATATATATATGTATTTTTATGCTTTCCCGATGTTTTGCTTTCGTTTTGGGTTTCCCTATTTGTACATAGATGGCCACTAACAGGTGTTTACTACCCCGTGTTAGGGAAGACCAGGGAACAACAGCAATTATGAGGTGGTTCCAGGCTCTTAAAGACCATCATTCTCCCGATCAGGGACCTTGCTGCCAGATGTCGTTTATCGTCAAATCCAGGACTGAAAGCCATGGTTAAAATATGTGGGTCCCAGATGGTTGTATGTTCAGTCTCTGGTTCTGGTATTGATGAACTCCTCGTATTATGACTTACTGAAAGAAACAAACGAGCCCGGAGAGAATAAACGGATTGGAAGTGTAAACTAGGCGTGGGAAACGTAATGAGAACAATATACTCCGATGAATGAATGAAAGAAAGGATTCATTTAGAAGTTCCAAGAATATTAAAGAGGAGGAGAGACAGACCCTTGTAGATGTATGTTGGTGCATATTTGTTTTTTTAATCGTTTCACCACTCGCAAGCCGATACTAGAAATGCAGGGGGGGGGTAAATGAAAAATTTAGTGGAGACAAAAAAAAGGAACAAGGAAGAAGAAGAAGGATAGAAGATGGCGATTGGCGATACATTTACATTATTCTTTAGTTTCAGATTGTAGTTATCAGGGAAGCATGACATCGGAAAGTAGTTCCAACGGTGACAGAAAAGCGTGAAAAGAGAATATTACAGTAGAAAATATTTCATCTAGCTAGTGCAACAGTAATACGGTGAGACCTAGTTGCCAATCTAGTCGTACGCTTAAATTCAAGTATTCGAGACACCAGGAAAAAAAAAGTCCATCAGAGCAGTTGCCATGAAAATGCTTGTAGAAAAGACAGAGGGAAGCCACGTCATGTCGGTGAGAAAGTGACTGGAGTCGAGATGCTAGGTCAGTATGGATTGAATCGCAGACTCTCCTTTGGATCTTGTCAAGAATCTCGATTTGTACAGAAGGAGCACCAGACCAGATATGACAACAGTATTCAATGCATGGGCAAATGGTAGATTTATAAATGTGTAAGATGAGAAAAAACTTTCCTTGCTGTACGCTTAAATTCATGTAGGCAAGGCACCGGGGGGAGGGAGGAAGCTCGTCGCAGCAGTTGCTAAGAAAATATTTGTAGAAAAGGCAAAGTGACGCGACGTTATGCCGGTGAGAAAGTGACTGAAGTCAAGAGGCCTGGTCAAGAATAATTACATTGGATTTTATCAAGAATCTCAAGATGTACAGGAGGTGCACCAGACCAGATACGGCAGCAGTATCCAATGGACGGACAAATGGTAGATTTATGAATGTGTAAGATGGACTCTGAGGAGAATTTTTTTTTTCTTGCACGACACAGTGAACCAACTTTTCTTGAGAAATGCTAATGCCGAGAACGGGAGATATTGAGTAAAGGATAAAAACTGACAACAAAAATGGAACAGAGTTCAAGAAGACAGATGAGGACGATTGACATTGCATTTAAATTTTTGAAGATTGTACTTATCAGAGAAGCAAGTAAACGGAAGGGAGTTCCACAGATGGGAAGAGCAAAAAAAAAAAGCAGTTAAAGTAGAACTGGCGGTTGCATCTAGCTAGTTCAACACTAAAACAATGAGGCCTAGTTGTCAATCTAGAGGCACGCTTAAATTCAATTGCTCGGGACATCATGAAAAAAGTACATCAGAACAGTTACCCTGAAAATATTTGTAGGAGGGAAGCTACGTCCCGTCGGTGGGTAAGTGACTGAAGTTGAGATGCCAGGTCAGGATCGATTACATTACAGATCTTTCTTTTAATTTTGTCAAGAAACGCGAGTTGTACAGGAGGAGAACCAGACCACTTATGGTAGTAATATTCAATGCAGGGACGAATGACAGATTTATAAATGTGCAACATGCATTCTGTCAATTTCTTTTGTTTGGTTTGCTTTGTTTTACGGCATATCAACACCTTAATGGATTATTTAATGCCGATATTTTTTGCTGGTAATATTTTTTTCAAGAATGTACTGCTGGTAGTATTTTTTTCAAAAATATATTGCTGGTAATATTTTTGTTTCAAAAAACGTATTGCTGGTAATATTTTTTTTCAAAAATATATTGCCGGTAATACTTTTTTCAAAAATGTATTGGCGGTAATATTAGTTTAAAAAATGTACTTCTGGTAATATTTGTTTCAAAAATGTATCGCTGGTAATTTTTAAAAAAATGTATTGATGGTCATATTTTTTCAAAAATATATCGCTGTTAATATTTTTTCAAAAATGTATTGCTGATATAATTTTTTTTTTAAATGTATCGATGGTAATATCTTTTAATTTTTTTTTTTTTCAAAAATGTATTGCCGGTATCATATTTTTTCAAAAATGTATTGCTGCTAATATATTTTTTAATGTATTGCTGGTAATATTTTTTTCCGAAATGTATTGCTGGTAATATTTTTTCACAAATCTATCGCTGGTAATATTTTTTTTCAAAAATGTATCGCTGGTTATATATTTTTTTTCAAAAATGTATTGCTGGTAATATTACTGATAAATTCAAATATATATATATATATATATATATATATATATATATATATATTGATTGATGTATTAAAACCTATTTTTAATACTTTCATAGTGTTTTGACACCTTTTAAATTGATAACTATTTGCCCATAGCTAGGACCCTGACGGGTGCTACCTGGGGGCACCAGTAATTAAGAGGTGGCTCCACGCTTCTCAAAACCTTCTCATCAAACGCCTTGTCATATTATTTTATCGTCTTTCCCAGGACGTGGATGTAGTTTATCGTCATAACCAGGACTATATTCTGTCCAGAAAAATCTTCTAGCACGACACATTGAACCAAATTTCCTTCTAGTAGACGTCGCAAGTGTTTCGTTATAGTCGCTTCACTTTCGAGGCCAAAAGACGTAAAGTGTTGCTCTCTTGGCGTTTAGCTTCAGCCATGCTGATAATTTTTTTGGACTGTAGACAGGAACATGGAGTCAATGATCCTTTCTTCAGCTACATAGTATTTGATTTGCTACATAGAGTTTTTGATTTCAGAACTGTATTTCTCTTAGACTGGTTTCCAACCATAGCTACTGTGCAGAGACTGTCCAACTATTTACCAATATGTAGAGGTTTTAAATTCAGTGTTTTCCTTCTGTTAGATGGGTTGTCAAGCAAGGCTCTAGAATGCAGTTTGTTCTGATATTTACCCATAACGGGAGGGAGATGGATTCATACCTTTCACCGGGGCATTTGTCCCTAAGTTAATTTTACCGAAGTTGAATTGAATTCGAACTCGACTTTTCCCAATCTTTAATCCTCAATTCTACTCCACCATGTAATGATATTAATAAACAAAATAATTCTTAACACGTTTTGTGGATCAATTATAACAAACTTCAAACGGAAGATAGAGAAATTGTCCATAGACTTCGCTCAGGACAGTTCTGTCCAAGACCGCCAGAGGCTACGAAGACAAAATTCCAGCCTTAGAACTGGAGTCCATGTACTTAAATAACCACGCTAAATTTAGATTCTCATGTGGCTTTTAAGCATGGCGCCCACCTCTTTCAGAAATGTCTAAACGAGCAGTCATATCAACCCGTCTTCTCAGATCAATGACTGAAAATATTTTCAAGCGGATCTAAGCCTTAAAGCAGGAAATTTTCCCTCAGAATTTACAGACTGGCGCTACAGAATCACAAAAAAAAAACGTTAACAGGTTACCAACAAAATGAACGCACACACACACACACACACACACAGATAAAGCTTGAAGACTTCCAACAGCAGCAACCACTAAAATGGATAGCATATGTAACTAAAGCGAAAATAAATATATACCATATATGCTCATATTTGTATAGCTGGCCACACGTCTACTAGAAGCTATCCGATCCCTATTGCAGACGCTTGCTCAGGCGCATTTTTGTTTATTCAACCCCTTTAGAGCCCACCTCTACTTTATACTGCAACTATGATGAGCAGATATTAGTTACAGTTTCTGGGAAAAACACGGCTAGCACGCTCAAGCCCTCGGCCACGATGACTTGTTACTTCGTGCCAGCTCAGCTATCGACGGCCTCCAAAGATTCCAACGACCCAATTTCACTCACAAGGCTTGGGTCAACACGTGGTATGGTTTTCAGGCACTTCCCAAATGTGCCATACGCTCGGATCGACTCCTCCACTTGTGATTATTAGGCCACGAGCCTATTTGTATGTGTGCTCGTGTATAAGTCGACTTTATGTATAACACGACCCCTGATATTTTTCTTTGCATTAATTCTATGTGCTCCAGAATAAATACCTGTGTATAGTACAACCGGTCACCGAAAATACATGATTTAAAAAAAATTACCTGTGTATAGTGCGACCTTCTATTTTTTGCGTAAGAAATAAATCATAAAAACTCGCCCTATACGCGAGTATATACGATAATCACTTGACTTTAATTTAATAAGGACAAGGCAGAATGTAAGGGGCACCTAGTGAGGATAGAACTCAGTTTTCAGTTATAATTGATTTAGTGAGTCTAGCTTGTTAACCACTGACAAATGTCAAATCACCAACCATCACCCAATATATATATATATATATATATATATATATAAAATGAATATTGAAGTCATCAATTTAGGGTATTTTGTTTTCCATGCTAGACGCGATCGTCCTGACGATTGCGTCTAGCATGAAACAAAAATGTCGTCTCCCAGTGTTGACTTCAATGTTCACTTTTTATATTTACAGACGCTCTATCTCTGATATTGATTTATTTTATCCCATAAATATAGTGTGTGTATTAAGTATATATTCTTCAAATATATATATATATATATATATATATATATATATATATATATATATATATATATATATAAGAAAAATACCAGGTATTCGGTCGTAAGGTGTAAATTTTAAGTAAAAGTTTAAAACATGTAACAATTATACCCGCATTTGTAAATGTATGTCAATATGAGAAATTAGAAATTATGTAATTTCCGATTCCAAAAGAAATTTTACACCAAAAATCATCAATTTCGAGTCCTTTTTCGTTATATATATATATATATATATATATATATATATATATATATATATATAAGAATAATTGGTGTATACGGAATGAATTCCAATAACCAACAATTACTATTCTTAAAAGAGTGCTCAATACATAGTAGAGCATATATAATTATTTATTTAAATAAATTATAACATAAATAAACCATTTATTTTACATTCAATATCATCATATATATATAAGACACCGATATATTGAAACAAAATGGCTATTTTGTAG
>CAHIKZ030001511.1:312500-385000 GCA_903632075.3 Acanthosepion pharaonis | reverse complement strand
TCTTTTTCCTACTCCTACCTTCTTTCTTTCTTTCTTTTTTTCTTTCTTATTTAAAAAAAAATCTTCTTCTTTTCCTGTTACCTTCTTTCTTTCATTCTATCTATCTTAATTAAAAAAAACTCTTCTTTTTCCTGCAGTTATGCTTTTCTTTTCTTTCTTTCTTTCTGTCATTGTTTCTTATGTAAAAGAATTTCTTATTTTTCCTTCTGTTACTTTTTTCCTTTCCATCTGTCTTTCTGCTGTATTTAAAAAAAAATAAGTCTTTTTCCAACTGTAATATTCTTTCTTTCTTTCTTTTTTCTTTCTTTCTTTATTTATTTCTCTCTTTCTTTCTTTCTTTCTTTCTTCCTTTTCCTTTCTTTTTCATGTAAAAAAATTGTTCTTTACATTATCTCTTTTCTTACTGTTTCTTATATAAAAGCATTTCTTCTTTAACCTACTGTTATATTGTTTCTTATTTTCGTCATTCTTATTTTAAAAAAAAACTTCTTTTTCCCACTGTTACTTTCTTTCTTTCCTTCTTTCTTTGCTTCTTTCTTTCTTTCCTTCTTTCTTTTGTAAGATTATATCTTCTCTTTCCTACTGATACGTTCTTTCTCTTTCTTTTTTTCTTCATTCTTTCTTTCTGTCTGAATTTCTTTCATTCTGGTTTTCTTTCTTATTTCAAAACATTTATTCTTTTTTGGATTTGTTTCGTTCTTTCTTTCTTTTTTCATGTAAAATTATTTCTTCTTCTTACCTACTTTTACGTTATTTTTTTTTTTTTTTTTTTCTTTCCTTCTTTCTTTCTTTCTTTCCTTTTTCCCCTCTTTCTTCCTTTTTTTTCTTTCTTTCTTATCTAAAATTTTCCTTTTTTTTTCTTTCTTTCTTTCTTTCTTTCTTTCTTTCTTTCTTTCTTTCTTTCTTTCTTTACTCCTTCTCGTTTCCTATTTTCTTTCTTTCTTCTTTTTTACAATTTTTTTCTTTCTTTCTTTCTTTCTTTCTTTCTTCTCTTTTCCTATTTTCTTTTTTTTTTTTTATTTTTCTTTTCTTTCTTCCTTTCTTTCCCTCTTTCTTAATTTTTTTCTTTCTTTCTTATCTAAAATTCTCCTTTTTCTCAATTTTATCTTCTTTCTTTTTTCTTTCTTTCTTTCTTTTCTTTCTTTCTTTCTTTCTTTTCTTTCTTTCTTTTTTTTTCTTTTTTTTCTTTTTTCTTTTTTTTTTTTTTTTTCTTTCTTTCTTTCTTTCTTTCTTCTCTTTTCCTATTTTCTTTCTTCTCTTTTCCTATTTTCTTTCTTTCTTTCTTTCTTCCTTTCTTTCCCTCTTTCTTAATTTTTTTCTTTCTTTCTTATCTAAAAATTCTCCTTTTTCTCACTGTTATGTTCTTTCTTTCTTTCTTTCTTTCTTTCTTTATAAATCCTTTCGTTTCCTTCTTTCTTTTCTTTCTTTTTTTTTTTTTTTCTTTCTTTTTCTTTCTTTCTTTCTTTTTCTTTTTTCCTATTTTCTTTCTTCTTTTTTTCTTTTTTCTTTCTTTCTTTCTTTCTTTCTTTCCTTTTCTTTTCTTTCTTCTTTTTTTTTTTCTTTCTTATCTAAAATTCTCCTTTTTCTCACTTTATGTTCTTTTTTTTCTTTCTTTTTTTCGTATTACTTTTCATTTCTTTTTTTCCTTTTTTTTTTTTCTTTCTTTCTTTCTTTCTTTCTTTCTTATTTTCTTTTATTCTTTCTTTTTTTTCTTTGCTTTCTTTCTTTCTTTCTTTTTTTTTATTTTTCTTATTTAAAAATATTTCTGCTTTTTCACACTGTTACGTTAATTCTTTAATTCTTTCTGTTTTTCTTTCTTATTTAAAATCGTTTCATCGTTTACCTTGTGTTAAGCCTTTTCGTTTTTTCTTTCTTTCTGCCTTTCTTTCTTTCTTATCGACAAACTTTCTTTCTTTCTGTTTGTCTTTCTTATTTAAAAACATTTATTCTTTATCTATTTTTACGTTGTTTCTTTCTTATTTGAAAATCTTTTCTTTTCTACTGTTATGTTCTTTCTTTCTGCTTTCTTTCTTATTAAAAAAAACATTTATTTTTTTCCCTCACTGATACGTTCGTTCTTTCTTTCTTTTTAAAAAATGCTTCTTCCTTTTCCTAGTGTCACATTCTTTCTTTCTTTCTTTCTTTCTTTCTTATTTAAACCTGTTCTTCTTTTTCCTACTGTTACGTTCTTTCTTTCTTTCTTTCTTTCTTTCTTTCTTTCTTTCTTTCTTATTTGATATATATCTTTTACTGTTAATAAAATTTTTTTTTCTTTTTCCTTTCTTTCTTTTTTCCTTTCTTATTTAAACAAAAAAAAACATAACTTCTTTTACCTGCTGTTAGGTTCTTTCTTTCTTTTTTCTTTCTTTCTTATTTAAAACTTTTCTTCTTATTCCTACTGTTACGTTCTTTCTTTTGCTTTCTTTCTTATTTAAACATTTTCTTCTTTATCCTACTGTTACGTTCTTTCTTTCTTTCTTTCTTTCTTTCTTTCTTATTTAAACCTGTTCTTCTTTTTCCTACTGTTACGTTCTTTCTTTCTTTCTTTCTTTCTTATTTGAAATGTATCTTTTACTGTTACGTCATTTCTTTCTTTTTCCTTTCTTTCTTTTTTCCTTTCTTATTTAAACAAAAAAAACATAACTTCTTTTACCTGCTGTTAGGTTCTTTCTTTTTTCTTTCTTTCTTATTTAAAACTTTTCTTCTTATTCCTACTGTTACGTTCTTTCTTTTTTCTTTCTTTCTTATTTAAACATTTTCTTCTTTTTCCTACTGTTACGTTCTTTCTTTCTTTCTTTCTTTCTTTCTTTCTTTCTTTCTTTATTTCTTTAAACCTGTTCTTCTTTTTCCTACTGTTTCTTTCTTTCTTACTTTCTATAAAATTTCCCTCTTTTCTTCTGTCATCCACCAGTTTTCTTTTTCCCTTTATCAATCTCTCTAAATGATGAACAGCTGTGTTAAATACACATCTTTAAACAGCCATTATCGCTGATCACAGTGATGTAAAACCGCGCCCACCTCTTGCTTATAAGTCCTCGACAAACCTCTTGTCATAAAATCGTTGATATCTTTTCTTTTTACAGTTTAATCTTTTTCTTGTTTTCGTTACCACCGACAACTCAGGATTGGCCGGCTGAAAACGCAAGAGGACACTGATCAAGGAACTAAATATATGTTGTTGCCAGGGTCGCCGGGTTTTCCTTTTGACAAGAAGAATATTTTCAATGGATAGCAACGAAAGGTCGCTCTCAGGAAGTGATACGTCTTAAAAGAGACGTTATCAAAGGAGATGTTTACCAAGTTTGATTAATCAGACAATGGGAAACATAACGGTAAACTGCGTGAATCGAACCTGCTACTCCAGATTGATAACCACCCAGAGAAGACGATAGGTACAAACTAAGTTTAGATTAATTTGACATGAGACAAATTGAGTAACACAGTAGGAATATCATCTCCTAGGGAAGCTTAATAAAGGCCAATCTGAGATAATCCTTTATTTTTTTTATTTTAATAAAATACGCTTATAGATAAAATTGATAAGAACAGATTCAAACAGACAGGTAGACGGACAAATTAATAATTAGACAGATAGATACACATGGATTTAGATATCAGGAAATTATAAATGTTTAGCCTAAACGGAAGAGGATGATAATTGTATATATCTTGATAATAACTGCGAAAGTCGAAAGTATTTGAACAAAAATAACAAAATGGGGCCTTTGGGCAGTTTATCCACAACTTCGAGCACAATACTTAACACATTATCCGAAAACTGAAAATAAATGTAGACAGGCAGACATTGTCCCTTTTTTTCATCAAATTTATTTGTATATATATATATATATATATATATATATATATATATATATATATAATCGGTTGGTAAAAAACAAAACTTGCAAGTATATATAAAAAAAAAACAAAAAAAAAAAGGTACCTGAGTAAAAAATTGAGAGAAAAAAATAAAGAACTTTGTGCGTCCTTAACAGGGTGAAACCAATCGTCCAATGCCTTAATCTTTTAGTCCAAAGAAAAAAATATAAGGAGTAATAAATTATTTAATTATTTTATTTTTATTATATATATATATATATATATATATATATATATATATATATATATATATATATATATATATATATATTTAAACCTAGAGACCCAGACAAACATAGCAAGGTTTCACCTAAGCGGATCGTCAATCAAGGCTGGCTTCCTGACCCTTGTTTGCTATAAGTTTAACTAGGCCTGCTCTAATTACTGTATTGAGCAGTTTATTTAGTTGTTTTTTTACTACGTATAGTTTTTTTTTATCTTTGTGCTTGGACTTGCATGCTAGATGATTATTTTCGGCTTTTCCCTTTGGTATTGGTTTGATTACTTGCAAATCAAGACACCGAAGGATTTTCGAACGAGTGTAGTTTCTTATATCAATAGGATTACTACTAATAACATATATATATATATATATATATATATATATATATATATATATATATATATATATATATATGTGTGTGTGTGTGTGTGTGTGTGTGTGTGTGTGTGTGTGTGTGTGTGTGTGTGTGTGTGTAAATCAGGTCAATTGATTATTTTTACCTTGTTTTCAAACTTACGATAACCTCAGGTGATGTTTATCAAATGACTTCGTAACGATTTATTTAAAATAATGGACGTTATATTATTATTATTATTATTATTATTATTAAGAAGAAGAAGAAGAAGAAGAAAACAAGGGTATTATAAATCTATCGGTTTGGGGTTAATTGAAATGTACGTTACCCTCTTTTTTTATCCCGCCTCATATGTGCTTAAGAGGAATTTTATAACATGTAGGCAGGAACACAAGACTTCGGATTTCTGGTCCAGAATGTTCTTTGGATTTGGAAATCTCATAAACACTCATTTTTTTCTGTTGGCAGAGATTGAAAATATTGTTGAAGGTGTTATAAAAAAAATAAATCGTTAAGAAGTCATTTAAAAAATGTTTAAAAAAAATCGTCAAGAGGTCATTTGACAAAATTCGCCTGAGTTACCGTAAGATTAAAACCAAGGTATCGGATTCAACTTATCTCCTTATATTTAAAGTTAAAATATCTACATGTTTTTTTTTTTTTTTTATTCTATTTTTTCTCACGTGTATTGAGCACTTTTTAATACCACTGTTTCTTGGTGTGATTCAACTCTGACCATTAACTTTTTATGCATTATATATATATAACCACACCTAAAAAAGACACCCTAATGTACAAAAATAAAAATAAATCCAGACGCATTCCTCTAGTAATAATCTATAACGCTGTAATTCAAGCCCTACCCACATTTCTCATCCACACAAGACAGACATTCATGCAGAGGTGTTGAGGCCTCACATTTATACACACACCCATAATAATACATACGCTTACATACATCTTACACACACCCAAAGAAATAATGATAACATAGACTTAACATAGAAACATCCCGTTCCCAGCAATCAATAAAACCGTCTAAATGACCAACAGAATTCAGAGTAGCATGAATCTCACCAGTATCTATATTAAAATCAACTTAAAGGAGGCGGTTCGACCAATACAAGGACTAACGAAAATTAACGATAAAGAAAAACAAATGAAAACTACAGATAAAGTTCATTTTCTTCAGAAAGTCATTCATTCCTGTAGTTCAATGCGACTGACAAGCAGAATTTTTTGTCTCCTGATGATGGACATGCTGGTGGAAACTATTCGAGGAACCTAATTGAAATAATAATAATAATAATAATAATAATAATAATAATAATAATAATAATGATAAAAAACTAATAATATACAGCCCAGTGGGTCTGAAAATTTGAATTTTTTAATTTTTTCATATTTTATTGTTCGAAAATTATATATATATATATATATATATATATATATATATATATAAAAAAAGCAAACAATATAATAATTTTATAATCCATAGCTCAAATAAATAGTTTAAATACCCTAAATACCCTAAAAAGATAACCCTTTATGAAGTCGTCTAAAAACAAATGTTACGGTAGTTTTTTTTTTTTTTATATGCACAAATCCCTTTCATAAAAAATAAAATAAAAAAAAATAAATAAATCTCCATAGACACGTAAACCAGACTAGGCGAAAACATCTTCCATTTCAAATTTAGACAACCCCACCTTACCCTGACTTGACATCTATGAAAGTAACTCTATACTGATACTTATTATTAACACCCAACACACACCTAACTATTTTAAACAATTCGCCCTGGCTGTTACCATGGAAATTTTGATTTCAATTATGAATATACTATTAAAACACGTAAATTTCAGAAATAAATTATTCCAAAAAAATTTCGCTTGAAGATGGAACAGAGCTTACTTTAATTCAATTTAATTCAAATAATTATATTGAAGTTTTCGGCTCTTGTTTTGAAATATGAGACCTCTTATATGGCGAGTTGGAATCATATTTTTAAATAAATAATTATATATATATATATATATATATATATATATATGAACCAATTGTTCTTTAAGGCAAATACTATTAAAAGAGACAGACATTTTGTGTCGATTAAATTTACTGATTGATTTTTACAGACTACCAATAATTCTTCCCAGACAAAAAAGATATTTCTTCAGAAATTGCCCAAAATTGATTTTCGAAAGAAAAGGAAAAAAAAAAAGTCTAAGCTCTCGATATTCATCAGTCTTCATCAGGGTAGATAGAGACAGTTGGTGAGTGTTATGACGTAGGCAAAGGGATGTTTTGACGTAAGCGTGGTGTGATGTTTCCTGCTTTTTTTTATAGAGATATTTATAGATGCGGATTCTGTTAAAGTTATTTTTTATTGATTGATGGTTGTTTTGTTGCTCAAAGAATCATAAGATTGTTTTAGCTATTTGATTTGGATCTAAAATGCATATAAAAATACACGTCACTCCTCGCCAACGGGGAAATACGCATGTTTTTCATAATAATAATAATAATAATAATAATAATAATATTAATAATATATGTAAAATTCGATACTGAGGTCAACATCAAGTGGTTAGAGTTTGTTTCACATCTCAAGCATCAAACAGCCTTTCCCAATTCGGTGTTGATTGATCGCAATGCCCGCTTTTATATTTCCACTCACTTTATGCATGATATTGAGAACATTTAATCATAAACGTACCATACTTTTACATTTATATATATATATATATATATATATATATATATATATATATATATATATATGTTGCGTCTTGGGTATGACGATAAATTACGTCCAATAATAAGGCCTCTGATAAGGAGGTTTTGAGAGCGTTGACCACCTCTTAGTTGCTTGTGTTCCCAAATCCACCCTGACCCGCGGTGGTAGCACCTGTTAGGGTCCCATCCATCGGTAAATAGTTAACCCCCAAATTGGGCTCAAAACACTATGAAACTGTAAAAACAGGTTTTAATACCAGAAATACTTTATGTTGTGATGATATAACCCAACTTCCCCATTCACGATAATGGACGGACTGGTTGCCGATTAAGTACGACCACAGCGGACAGTCGAAAAGGTCTTCGTTTGTTAACACCTATTGAGGTTAGCATACTCCCGACTCTGTCTCTGTACTTGACACACCTACCTCCGATTATAAACCTCTTATTGAAAACCAACTCTCGGGTTACTTTGTTTATTATAGCTTGCACGAGATATAACACTTTGTTAAAAATAGTTATTACCAGCAATAAATTTTTGAAGAGAAAAAAGATTACCATACATTATTATGAGCAGTACATTTTTGAAAAACAAAATTACCAGCAATAAATTTTTGAAAAAAAATGTTACCAGCTATACTTTTTTGAAAAAATATTACAAGCGATATATTTTTGAAGAAAAAATAGATTTTGAAGGAAAAAAATTACAAAGAATAAAAATTTTGTCGGCATTCAAATAAACCATTGAGGTTGAAAAGACGTAAGACAAAACAAAACAATTATATATATATATGTCGAGCACATTTAATCATAGACGTAGCATACACACACACACACACACATATATATATATATATATATATATATATATATATATATATATATATATATATATAATGTCATCCACATACAGGATTGTTTCGGTGTCTGACAGCTTATCAATGCGGCTAGACATCCGATTACTTCAAGCTGGGAGCGAAACAGACAGATTTGGCTTCAATCGGAGATTCTACCTCTGAGCTATCAGCGCACAGGAAATTCTAGTGTATTATTTTTTCGAATGTAAACAAACGCCAGACTGCTATAATGCTCTTCATTTAATGAAGATCGTTGTGTTAGCAGAGACGGCTGCTGTTTAGAATTACCCTCTCTCTCATCAGTGCTCAATCGAAACTATCGAGAGCATAATAATGTCGTCCAAATACTGGCCTGTTTCGCTGTATCGCAGCTATTCAGTGCGGTTAGACATCCGATCGCTTCAAGTTTTGTTTGAACCCATCCATTTTTCAAGTGAGCAAAACTGTTACAACACGTGACTGACAGGTGTTTCTTGTTGCCGATACGTTGCCTTTTAGATTGATTGTTTAAACATTAAATTGTTCTGAATGACGCTGCAAGTAACCCCTATATATATATATATATATATATATATATATATATATATATATATATATATATATATATATATGGAAAGAGACACAGAAAGGTAAAAATATATTATGGGTTCGGCGTTAATAAATGATTCGTTATCAGTTTATATAAGTATTTCTTTCTAGTATATATTTTGATCTTAAAAATAACAAAGAGAAAGGAATTGGTCTTGCCGTTCCAATACATTTGGAGAAGACTATATATATATATATATATATATATATATATATATGTGTGTGTGTGTGTGTGTGTGTGTGTGTGTGTGTGTGTTATTTTGAAGATCAAAATTTGAATTTGAGACAAGTTCTGAGATTTAGCTTTTATTTCCTGATATTTAGATTTAGATATGTTAAACAACGTAGGGCATATCACGTTTTGCTTGTACCCACTCATTTTTCACTTGAGAAAATCTTTTAAAACACGGGACTGACATGGGTTTCTTTTTGCCGATATGTTGCCTTTTGAGATTGATTTTCAAAACATTAAATTGTTCTGACTGACTACTCTTGGCCTTAGTCTTGGGTTTCAACTGTAAAGACTGTATTTCTTGTTAAAAAGGCTAACGTAACATGAAGACGAGAGTGATGTCTACGGGTGAAGCTGAGAAAAGAGGGAAAATTGAACCAAGAAACCAAGAAAAACAACAGCAGTTGATGAAAGAAACATTGTTAAGGCAGTTAGGAAAAAAAATCAAACAGAATAACAGTGAAATCACCAAAAACCTCTAGGGTCGAGGGAGGTTTCACAATCCACCGTTTGAAGATTCCGAGAGCAGAAATATAGAGGCCATACCACAAGATTCAAACCAGTCAGCAGAAGTAAGAATGAGAATGCCAGATTGGAATTTGCAAGAAAGGACAGAGATAAGTGCCAAAAGTTCTGGATGAAAGTTTTCTGAAGATTGAGTCCAAGATTAGTCTCTACCGAAATGATGGAAATGCCAGAATTTGGAGAAAGAAAGTTTCTGCTTATGATCCAAAGCATACATGTATATCTACGAAGGATGATGGAGGTGATGTCTTTGCATGGGCCTGCATGGCTGCTTCCGGAACAGGCTCTCATTCCTATTTATTTATGCTGTAACTCATGATTCTAGAAGCAGAATGAATTCATAAATGTACAGAAACATTTTTTCTGCCAATTTATAGAGAATTGCGTCCAAACGAACAGGCAGGATGCTCATCATGCAGCAGGATAATCATCCAAAACATACTGCCAAAACAACAAAGGCTTTCATCAGCGGGGAAAAAGTGACGGTTTCAGCCTGGCTAAGGCAATCCCCGGTCCAAAGTCCAATAGAACATGCATTTCCTTTCTTGAAAATGAGACTGAAGGAAGAACTCCCTCCTCGCAACAAATAAGAACTAAAAGAGTCCCCATTAAAAGTCTTGAAAAGCATTGCAAGTGAATAATGCATCAGTTTAATGATGTCAATGGGTCTCAGGCTTGGCGCAGTTATTGCAAGCAAGAGCTATGCAACAAAATGTTAAATGTTATCTATATCTGTTCATTTACTTTTGCTCACATAAAAATGTGGTGATCTGATACAAATGGTGTTATATCCTAAGATCTTTAACACATCTAAATGTAAATACCAGGAAATAAAAGCTGAATTTCTGCACCCTCGTATCATATTCATCTTTTGATCTTAAAGCTAAAATCTTCAGTGAACAACAAAAGTAAAGGAATAGGGTCTTGCTGTTTGAAATTTTTTTGAAAGGGACTGTATATGATAAAATATTAAAGGTATACTATATTTATAAGGTAAAACTGCTCAAAATCCACGATAAAGCCCTGTCAATAGCCCATTAATATACTCAGATCCTCAAACACTAATAGCAATAATATTTCTGAAGCAAACATTTATAAAATAAATTGCCAAAACTGTTCCTCCCAATATGTTGGAGAAACAAGTAGAAATTTAAGAAAAAACGCATTTATGAGCACAAAAGACCTCACCAATAACAGCTTAGCTAATGCACTAGTCATACATTCAATTACAATTTCGATTTTAAAAATGCTACAAAAGAAAATAACTTACTCAAAATCCTCGAGAGTGCCGCCATTGAATATTACCCAAATGCGAATCTACGCCCAGGTTTCTGTTCTCCTTATTTCACCTTTCTTAACAGGATTACTACTCGCCCAAACAAACGTACAGAACAGTATCATGAAATCAAAAGAAAATGGTTGAATCCGTCAACACAGCAATAAAAACAATATCTCCACACATGACAGTCCTTGACGTAATTTTCAGTTAACAGTAGGAAAATAGCGTTCTCTAAATTCTTCCAGTTGCTTTTGTTATTATTAGTTACTTTGTTTAATAAATTCATTTCGTTTTTGCCTTGAAAAAGTCCACATTGGACGAAACGCGTCGGCTACCATTAGATTTTCCTATTGTCTTTTTTTTATATATATATATATATATATATATATATATATATATATATATATATATATATATATATAATGCACTCTCCAAAAAATGTGCGCCTGCATCTCCCAAGAAGCTACCGTTAATCCCGGTACACCTTAACCAACATGCCCATGAAAAGCAGTCGATCAGGCGATGCCAAATTTCGTGCCTTCAAGCGAAATTTTACCCGTCATAGAATCTCCAGAATTTTTTTTATTATATATGCACAGTTTCGTATCGAAATGAAACCAAAGACAATTTTAGAATTGATTTTTTTATTAATCCAGCAGATTTTCTGGCAGTTAATATCTATCGACTTAGGTGAGTCAATTTATATCTAAATATTAAATATTATTTACTTTAAGACTATATATATATATTTCTTAAAAAAAATAGGCTGATCTGATACAAATGGTGGTATGTCCTAACTTGTGTACCACATCGAACTGTAAATACCAGTACTTCAAGCTCCTTTTGATTTAAAAAAAAAATGTTTTCCGTGAACAAAAACAAAGTAATTAGTCTTGCCGTTGCAATACATTTGGAAGGGTCTAATATATATATATATATATATATATATATATATATATATATATATATATAAAAGAAAAAACTTGAAGATTCCATTATAATAATTTATTTCACCAGAGCCCTTTTAAAGGACGCCGAATCATCAGATAGCACTTCCAAAAGATGAAACGAAAAATGAAATGAAAATTGCTGGGTAGTGTAAGTTTTTTTAATTTAACAGAGAGTGTAATAAGGAGTGGTTAGAGTGACATGGTAGAGTTTAGAGAGGGTTTAATTTAATATTTCTCTCAATCATACTTAGTATTGGAGGAGGAGGAGTGACCAGACCTTGACCTATTTAAACGGTTAACTTAACAGAAGTGATATATTGAAATGGGAGGGGAGAAGAGAGAAAAGAAAAAGAAAAAAAAGAAAAGAAGGGGGAAGTAAAGAGAAAGAGGCTGTAATTGGGTTTTATATATGAAGGAGAGGGGTGGTAAGTTTTAGCAATTTATGTAAAAAATAGATTTTTATGTTTGTAGTAATTTAGATGTCTAAAACAATATATATATATATATATATATATATATATATATATATATATATATATATATATATTGTAACAACAAAAATTGTCCGTTCTACGAAATGTGACATATCTGAAAAACACTAAAGTAATTGGTTTTACCCAGATTTTCACATAACATGGTAAGCCATGTTGATATCGTTTGTCGTAAGAATCACTGAAAAAAATCTTTGTGTTATAAAGCTAGAAAGAAAACATGTTCAAATCTTTTTGTGTCAGCCCCACTATGTCTTCATAACTGAACAATTGTGAAAAGAAAAAAAAAAGATTATTCGGTCCTTGAGGATTTCATCTTCAAAGTTCATTCAAGTACCCTCAAGATACCAGTGAATAATTTAAAAAAAAGAGAGAGAACTGTAGAAAGGAAAAGTGGATCAGGCGGTCATAACAGCAAGAGGGATCATCATTTCAAATTAGAGCTAAAAAGATCAATTAGAAAGTAAATCATTCCATAAGACGTTTGGCACGTGAGAGAGAAGTTTCAGCTATGACAGTCAAAAGAGCAGTGAAAAAAGACTTAAAAGGAAATCGTACCTGGAACGTGTGAGGTACCTTCTTACTATAGGACTGTAAGTTAGAAGGTTAGGGAAGGCAAAGGTCATCTAGATTGAGTTGGAAAATGATCCTGGAATATATATATATATATATATATATATATATATATATATATATATATAACTTTATTTCAATACTTCATGAGCTTCCGATCATTAGCTATGATTAATTAATGATAAAAATGTCATTTTCGTTTATGATATTCGATTCTTTTATTAAGCTTTGAGAGTAATTAAAAATTGTTACTGCTCAAAGCAGACCCCAGTAGTGTCATAAAATCAGAATTCCATTAAGATATCTTTAATCATTTCTAAAATAGAACCTTCCAAATCTTATCTTAATCTAACAAATTTTGCTGTATTGATGTATGTTTCACTAGATAATATAGACAAGTTTCGTAAGTGTCTTTCATATTGTCTGATAAGGTTAATAATATAAGCTTAATATCATTGAAAGTCGAAAGGAAATCACAATATTGATACATGTTTTAATCCGATCTAAGCTTTCTGCTTACATGAGCCATTATCAAAGATCACAGTTATATTTCAATATATTGAACAATACACGGACAAAACAATGATGATAATCTGTTTTTGTTGCATGAAAAATTTCAAAGCAACGACAACTCGTGTATACGAGACGCGGAACCGAAAATCTCATCGCAGCTCGTGACATCACACATTACCACACGAGAGTGAAAACGAGAAATATTAAGTATGGGCAGCCGTTGGTGTAAACCAATGGCTTCTGTTATCAATTATAGGCATTTAAGAATATTTGTGGAGATTTCATAGTTGATTTTGTTCAGGTTAGGATTCAACTGTTTTATGTATATAGCTTCAAGAATTTTTAGGTTTTGTTTATTGTTTCATGTTTAAGTATAGTTGATTTTTCAGCAAGGATTTTCCGGAATTCTGAAGAAACATGCATCAATGTAAAATTGCTGACTAAATAGACATTCAATTGATATATATATATATATATATATATATATATATATATATATATATATATATATATATAATATCTTACGTTAATTGCACAACAAGTATATATATTTTAAATTGCTTTGTTACTTAACATTCAGCACTGTTTTTTATTTAAAACTATAAAGTATTTATAACTATTATTATATAATAACCGCTCGACAATGTATGTCTTTCTATATTTACCCATTCAGCTATATATATATATATATATATATATATATATATATATATATATATATGAAAAAGAAAGAACAGTAAGATATATAATCCGGTGTTCTCATTGATATAATTTTTTACAAAATGTCCTCAATGTAAATTTAAAAAAACAGAGCATAAATATTATAAATTAAACTGATTTATATATATATATATATATATATATATATATATATATATATATATATATATATATATATTAGGAATGAATTTAACTTTTAATGAATTTGATTATAGTGGTTAAGGTTTTGTGCAGAACCAACCACACTATTAATAACAGAATACAGACAAACTGGTGCATTATGTGCCAAAGGTCCAAAACGACCCTTCAAGGTTTTGAATTCAGAGTTGTCCTTCTCCTAGACCACTTGCCATCCAAGGCTATAGAACCCAGTCTGTCCTTATTATTTTACCCATAGCTGGAGGAAAAATTCAAGATTCACACCTTTCCGAAGAGTATTAGCACGTAAAAGTGAATTTCTTTTAAATTGAACTGGATCCGAACTCGGCTCTCAATCCGAGTCACTATCCAAACCCCCTTCGACGAAGATATATATATATATATATATATATATATATATATATATATTTTATATAGAGAGAGAGAGAGAGAGAGAGAGAGAGAGAGAAATTCAGAAGACAGACAGACAGACAGAGAGAGAGAGAAAGGTAAAGAGAGAAAGAGATTGAAACAGACTGAATATCAGTTTCAGATTTCATGTGCATCACACCATCCCTTTGTAATGCACAGGTCCCACTAGGCTATTATTGGTAGTAATGGATAGAAGGAAACCCACCTCTCTTTACCAATTACTAATACTTTTGTCTCGTTTATATTTACGATTTTTGTTTGAGCGATTCTTATTTAGTATTTTAAAATTATCTAATATATATAATTTAAAATTATTATTTAATCCTTTCATATATTTCAGTATACATTTGCATAATTTCTTTATTTCTTTAGATTGGTTTTTGAAATGAAACCCATTAGAGTTAGTGAAAAAATAGAGAGATATTCTATGTAGAGAGAACATTCTATATAAAGATGTAGATAGTAAATTATATCTAGAGATAATAGAGGGAACATTCTATGTAGAGATTAAAAGAGAAATTTCTACGTAGATATAAGAGAGAGAATATTATATAGAGAGATAGGAGGGAGAAAATTGTACGTAGAGATAAAGAAGAGAAAATTCTATGTAGAGATTAAAAGAGAAATTTCTATGTAAAGAGAGAATATTCTATGTAGAGATAGGAGGAAGAAAAGTCTATGTAGAATTAAAAAGGGAGATAATTCTACATAAACATAAAAGAGGTTTAATTATATGTAGAAATAACAGAGAGAAAATGCTATGTAGAGTTTAAAAGAGAAATTTCTATGTAGATATGAGAGAGAAAGAGAATATTCTATGTAGAGATAACAGAGAGAAAATTCTATGTAGAGATTAAAAGAGAAATTTCTATGTAGATATGAGAGAGAGAGAGAGAGAGAGAGAGAGAGAGAAATATTCTATGTAGAGATAGGAGGGAGAAAAATCTATGTAGCGTTAAAAAAATAATTTAAAAAATTTGCAAAGGTTTAAATTATATATATTTCTATAATGATAAAAAAGAAATTTCATATGAAAGAGAGAAAAATTTCCCTTAAAGGAAAAAATCTATAAGAGTAAATAAAGATAAAAAAATTCTAACGAAAATAGAGAAACAGAGATTTTAAATTAAAAAAAATTTTCTATGTAGATATGAGAGAGAGAGAAATATTCTATGTAGAGATAGGAGTGGAGAAAAATCTATGTAGAGTTAAAAAGGGAGATAATTCTATATAAACATAAAATAGGTTAAATTATATGTAGAGATAACAGAGAGAAAATTCTATGTAGAGATTAAAAGAGAAATTTCTATGTAGATATGAGAGAGAGAGAGAATATTCTATGTAGAGATAGGAAATAGAAAAGTCTATGTGGACATAAAAGAAGAAAATTCTATGCCAAGAGAAAAGAGAGAAAATGCAGATAAAAGAGGTTAAAATATATATAGAATTAAAAGTAGTAATAAAAGAAAAAAATGTTATTTCAGATCCGTTAATAGCCAGTCTGAGACAGAGAAAAATCGAAATATGATAAAAATGCTTTATAGAAAACTAAACAAAGACCATCTAGAGAGGGAGAGAGATATTTTGCCTGTGTGAGAGAGAGAGAAAGTAAGACAGAGAGATGTAGTGAATTTTACCAGGGATAGTAATTTTGGTTATGTAGTACGCGATGAAAGTTGGCAAATGATGAAGAGAGATCAGGGGTCTGAAAGATAAACAGGGAGATCAATTCGCAGGGAGTGGAGGAGGTGAAATGAAGGGAAAACATTGGATATGATCAACGTGAGAGAAAGAAAAAAGGGAAAAGAAAGACCCGTGTGGCAACGAGAATAAAAAAAAGAAAGAAACGTAGTAAAGATTAATAAAAAGAGATAATGTTGTGCAGCCGGAAATAAGAGACTGACAGGGAAAGAAACGGTGTTTAGACGAGGAAAAGACAAAGAGAAACTAAGAGAAAAGAAAGAAAAGAATAATGAGATAACAGAAAGAAAGAAAGACCCAGAAATAGAAAGGAAGATAAATTAGGAGATAAAAGAAAGAAAGAAAGACAGACAGACAAACAGAAAGAAAGAAAGAAAGAAAGAAAGAAAAGAAAGAAAGAAAGAAAGAAAAGAAAGAATAATGAGATAACAGAAAGAAAGAAAGAAAGACACAGAAATAGAAAGTAAGATAAAATTAGGAGATAAAAGAAAGAAAGAAAGAAAGACAGACAGACAGACAGACAGACAGAAAGAAAGAAAGAAAGAAAGAAAGAAAGAAAGAAAGAAAGAAAGAAAGAAAGAAAGAAGGAATACCGGGATAACAGAAAGAAAGAAAGACCCAGAAATAGAAAGTAAGATAAAATTAGGAGATAAAAGAAAGAAAAGAAAGACAGGCAGAAAGAAAGAAAGAAAGAAAGAAAGAAAAGAAAATTTTTTCCAGAAAGAAAGAAAGAAAGAAAAGAAAAAGAAAGAATACTGATAACAGAAAGAAAAGAAAGACCCAGAAATAGAAAGGAAGATAAAAAGAAAGAGATAAAAAAGAAAGAAAGAAAAACAGACAGACAGAAAGAAAAGAAAAGAAAAAAGAAAGAAAGAAAGAAAGAAAGACTGAGAGAAAGAAAGAAAAAAGAAAGAAAGAAAGAATACTGAGATAACAGAAAGAAAGAAAGACCCAGAAATAGAAAGTAAGATAAAATTAGGAGATAAAAGAAAGAAAGAAAGAAAGAAAGAAAAAAAGAGAGAAAGAAAGAAAAAAAGAAAGAAAAGAAAGAAAGAAAAAAGAAAGAAATTACCACGATAACAGAAAAAAAAAAGACCCAGAAATAGAAAAAAATAAGAAAAAATTAGAAGATAAAAGAAAGAAAGAAAGAAAAAAGAGAGATAAATGAATCAAAAAGGATAGTAGGCATCTACGAAATAAATTGAGTGAGAGAGAGAGAGAGAGAGAGAGAGAGAGAGAGAGAGAGAGAGAGAGAGAGAGAGAAAACTGGCGCCCAAAAGAGTTGGAGAGCATGCATGACAGTAAGCATTTAGGACCCTAAAAAGATTTTAGAAACAGAGCGAGGGATATACAATTTAAAAGAGAATATATGACTATGTGTCAGAGAAAGAAACAAAGAAACAGAGAAACAAATGAATCGAATATAGAGATGGTTGGAATAGAAAGAAAGTAAGTACGAAAGAAAAAAGAATGAAAGAAAGAAATAAAGAAAGAACGATAGGAAGAAGAAATGAATAGACTATAGAATAAATCTATGAAGAAAGAAAGAAAGAACGAGAGAAAGAACGAGAGAAAGAAAGAACGGAAGAACGAAGGAACGAAAGAAAGAAAGAAAGAAAGAAAGAAAGAAAGAAAGAAAGAAAGAAAGAAAAGTTATGGATAGACTATAAAGTTTATTTATGAAGAAAGAAAGAAAGAAAGAAAGAAAGAAAGAAAGAAAGAAAGAAAGAAAGAAATGGAAAGAAAGAAAGAATACTGGACTAAATAAATAAGAAAAAGAACAAACGAAAGAAGAAAGAAAGAAAGAAAGAAAGAAAGAAAGAAAGAAAGAAAGAAAGAAAGAAAGAAAGAAACATAAGTTATGGATAGACTATAAAAGTTTATTTATGAAGAAAGAAAAGAAAGAAAAATAAGAAAGAAAAAAAAAGAAAAGAAAGAAAGAAAAAGAAAAGAAAGAAAAAAAAAAGAAAGAAAAAAAAAGAAAGAAAGAAAAGATAGAATACTGGACTAAATAAATAAGAAATAGAAAGAAAGCAAGAAAGAAGATGAGGGCAAAGGGAGAGAAAGAGTGACGGTATTGGAGAGACGTGATCTTCCAGCGGCAGTATATCAACGGACGAGCGAGATATCAATCTGTTTCTTAGTGGCAAAGGATATCGGCCAATTCCAGTACGGAAATTACTGGGCGCTGGTACCAAGCAACATGGCTGCAACGGGGGAAAGTATTCCAGATCCGTCAGGGTAGAGAAGTGTGCGGGCAAACGAGGGGTGTTGGGCTGGAAGTGTTGGCTGGTTCGGAAATGCGACGAATTTATTGGACTACTCCGAAGAGCCGACGTCAGATATCTGGGTTGGGGTGACGTCAGTTCCGTCGCAATCACTGGACTTCATCTGAACTTCATCTCGTCACGTGGTCTGTTGTAAACGTTACGATAACCAAATGGCATTACAATCTATCTATCTATCTATCTATCTATCTATCTATCTATCTATCTATCTATCTATCTATCTATTTCTTTCAAACTGTTCATACCTGTCTAGGCAGTACTTAGATGAGTGACCGTTCGTGAATAACAGATGGCGTAATCATAGAGGTGCGATTGGCGTAATGAATAACGCTTCTGAAAGACAAATCGGAGAGTCGAGTTAAGAATCTACCACTTCTCCCCCATCCTAGAGGTTAAATAGTAAGATCTGAATCAGATAATTCTTACAATACAAAAATATGTTTCTGGTTTTGAATAAACTTTTAAAAAAGGTTGATAACGACTCGTTCAATCAATATATATATACACATTCATTGAGATATTGGTTTAATATATATATATATATATATATATATATATATATATATGCGTATTATGTGACATTTGAAGAGCTAATTTTGAAGTGGACGTATCATACATGCGATATAAAATTAGCCTACGTACAACTAGTCCTGGCTAGGCCGTTGAACAAAGTATATATCCATTTACTGTAGTCAAATTAGCATAAAAAATAGGTCTTCAAAGGTCACATGATATGTGAGTATATAGACATATATATACGATAGTTTTATAGATAGAAATATTTAAGTATTAACAACATTTACCAACCGAAATGTCAGAAAGATTTTCATAAATTATATGTGTCCTCCGACAGAAATCGAACCTGTATCCTTCACGGAACCATCGTATAGCCTAATGTGCCACACCAATTATCTACAGAGAAGGCGCATATTTATTAATGTCGAATTACTGCTTTTAAACTACAAATTTCCCATGATTTTTCTCAAACGTAACAATAATTTAGAAATAATGTTAATACTGTTTATTATGAAAAAGAGCATTTACTTAAACATGTGTATGTATAAAAATAACGTATAAACATTAACTTTATTAAAATAATAGTCGGATTACACATTCATTTGAAAAAGGAATCCTTGAAAAATAGATAATGTCCCAAAATTTACATTTATGTGGATAACCATGTTTAAGCTACATATCCTTGTTTTAAACAATGTAAATCACAACTACTGGCATATACCTTTAAGAATCTATTTACATTATTCGGATTATTGTCCTTAGCTCATGAAGTATTGAATATATATATATATATATATATATATATATATATATATATACTATTTATATTATTCGGACTATTATCTTCATTTTTGTCGCCATGTTTGTTACAACGTTTCGGCCGTTGTACACTCCGGTCTTCTTCAGGAATGTCGAACTGAACCCTTTATTTCGCTCACTGGGGTAGACTGTTCTAGTTCCACGTGCCATGTCTAATGGATGTCATTTATCAGTTATCTCTTGTTAATTCTCCTCTGCAAGTTCACGACTGCCTTAACTGGGTATTGAACTCACTGTCACTGGATCTAACCAACGCCTCTATCCACTGTGACATTTCGAGTTAGTAACTACTGTAGTTACATGTGTTTAAGAATTAAATAAATAACTCATTTAAAGTTAAATTTAAATATCGACCAGAGTGAAAGGTTTAACTTTAATTTCGCGCTTTTCGTCGCAATTGATATTGTTTAATTAAACCGTAATTAAAACACGGCACAGTGCATTGCTCATGTGTTTTTTTTTCGAGCACATTTACTGTGACGTTTTCGAAATATTACCTAGTTCGGGTTCCTTAATGTCTTTTAAAAGTGACTTTATGTGAAGCGATCATAAAGAATGCTGAGTTTGAAATAAATGTGAACAAACTACGGAAATCGGTTGCGTATACGAAAAAAGATTATGCTGAATTACGTACATAGGACGTTGTAGGTAAAACGCCACAGGAGCTAACCTAATGTACAAATTCTGTATTCTAATAAATTATTCATTTAGAGTTAAATATAAACATCGGACAGAGTGAAAGGTTTAAAAAACAATTCTTTATTAAAGGTTTAACTTTAATTTCGCTTTTCATTGCAATTTCAATTGATATTGTCTAATTAAACCGTAATTAAAACTACAGCTGGGCAAGGAACGTTGCTCATATTGTTTATTTTCTTTTTCTCTAGCACGCGGATTGTGACGTATTCGAAATATTGCTTAGTTCGGGTTACCTAATGTTTTTTTTTTTAAATAGTTTTTTCGCTGCATGATTGGATCATAAAGAATGTGGATTTAGAAATAAGATAAAAATTGCACGCAAAATAAATGTGAAGAACAAACTACGGAAATCGGCTGCGTATACGAAGAAAGATTATGCCGAATTACGTGCATAGGACGTTGAAGGTAAAACGCCGAAGGCCTAAAAGCCCTCCACGGGAGCTAGCTGAATGTCCGCCGGAAGGGCGGCTTCTAGCCTAGTAAAATAATAAAATAGTAACACAGATTCTGTATTCTAATAAATTATTCATTTAGAGTTAAATATATACATCGAACAGAGTGAAAGGTTTAAAAAACAATTCTTTATTAAAGGTTTAACTTTAATTTCGCTTTTCGTCGCAATTGCAATTGATATTGTCTAATTAAACCGTAATTAAATACTTAAGCCAAGCTCGGTACGTTGCTCATATATTTTTTTTTCTTTTTCTTGCACGCGCACCTAATTTGTATTTGAAATATTACATAGTTTATTTTCCCTTGTATGTCTTTTAAAAGTGACTTTATGTGAAGGGGTCATAAAGAATGCTGAGTTTAAAAGAAAATAAAAATTGCGCCCAAAATAAATGCAAACTACGAAGATCTGTTGCGTATACGAAGAAAGATTATGACGAATTAAGGTGTCAGATAATAATAAAATCCTTTTATTATTTCTAAATTCTTATAATTTTTAGTACATAGGACGCTTAAGCTAAAAGACTGAAGGCGCAAAAGCTCTATGAAGGATCTAGCCTAAAGGGCCGCTTCTAGGCTAGTAATAAACAAAATAGTGTCTTCTAACAGATTTCATGCATGCAACCCTCCATTATATGCGTAATTGAAGTTTGTTAGGCTGTGAACAAGTGGTCTAAAACACTCTGTGTAGATGGTAGCTTCCCGTACAAATATGGATATATCTCCCTTTATTAAATCTCTTGAATGCAAAAGCCGATTGATATAATTCTCACACTGAAACGTGTGTATTCAATATCTAGCACTAAATACCAGCTTAAGATCAGGTAACAAGCTTACGATTGAAATTTTACATATATATATATATATATATATATATATATATATATATATATTATACAAAAAAAATAATCACACATAGAATCAATCAGCAATAATCAATGGCAAATCCATTGCTACATCCATCGCTAGTAGTGTATAATGTATGCATTAAAATACTGTTAATCCATTTATGTTTATAAAAACTATCGATCCGCAGTACAAAAAAATTCCTATAAAAAAAACTACTAGTAAGATACTATATTATTTGAACTATATACTTGGTTCATGACATATTAACTGAAAACACTTGTAAAAATAGAATACGTTGATTTACCACATCACAAGAAAAGTTCGAATAAAATTCTCACTTAAAATTTTGAAAAACCTAGCGTTGCGTCTTTGCACGTTCCGATATCTTACAAACCGTCAATAATGGCACATACTCAAAAAAAAAAAATCTTTTCGGTCGACAAACAATTATTTCGTCTTCAAGTTTTTGATTTTATAAAGAAAACATATGCCTGGCGATGAATAAAGGATTATTCGAAAGTACTTGCATTTAAAAAAAATATAAACTGGAAACAACAGACAGCAGTTTTATAAATGAGGATCACATCACTCAATGGATTAACAGTATTTTAATTATAAAATTATTTGAAGAAGAAACTGAGGAAAGAAATACATATGTTTTTTTAATTTATTTTGTTGAAATTAAGTTGGAATAAACGCTAAGATCTAATGCTGTTCTAAACTCCGTTACAACACAGATGCATTTGAATAGACGATATGGGTTGGGGAGTGGGAAATGTTGCAAAAGAGAAACATACACGATCTGATTATAATACACAAACATGCAGATATATTTAGATATATAAACACGTAAAAAAAAAAAAACGAGACATATATATATATATATATATATATATATATATATATATATATATATATATATATATATATATATATATATACAAAGTGAGATAAATGGTTGTGGCCGAAAATCCAGACATTTATCTCAGTCTGTTCCTATGTATCTCATTTTGTTAATATTTGTTAGATTAAGTGGATAAGTTGCTGACATAATAATTGTGATTTTAATCGCAGGGTTAGGCGGAGTGTATTTGGACTCAGTGAGAACAGAACAATGACAGATCAATATATATATATATATATATATATATATATATATATATATATATATATATATATATATAAATAAACTAAACGAGATATTCCTAGAAATGGGCATTGAACGTGAACATTATACTTCCGTAGATTAAATACAATCTTTAGTTCAGAATTCTTTGTAGCTTACCCATATCGACATAGACCCTAAGGGACAACGACCGAAGCGTTGTAATGTCAACAACAACGATGACGTAAATAGTGCAAATAAAGATAACTCCTCACCTCAGAAATTCAGGAAGAAATAATGTTATCAATAAATTATATCTATCCACAAACTGTCTATGGCTCGTCACATCTTCCTTTTCTTTATAGCACAAAGGATTGAATATTTACCATAATTCATTATCTTTGCTTTGTTATCCAATCATACATTCTCAGGATTCGTTCCGTTTTCGTCTGCTCTTTCTGCTTTCAATATGTCCGATGAGTGTCAAACTACATTTCCTCTTCAGTTTCTTTAAAAAAAATGTGGTCACCCTAATGTAGTAACGTCACTAAGACACAAGACATTACTGAGTTTGAAAGAGTAAGACAAAATAGCAACATTCTAAAAGAGCTACGACAATAGAAGAGTAATCAAGAATACACTAGATAATGCCTCATATTGCATTTTAGAATTTTACAATTGTATTTAAATTTTTAACATTAAACTAAAATTTTGGGAGATCAAACTTGGCTGGAAAGCGTGAAGCCGGGAAGAGAGTTCCAAAAGCGACCAGTGCGTGAGAAGAACCAGCGTAAAACTTACAGTTACATCTATCGAGGAATTGATGAGATAAAATGTCGGTACCATAGCGAAAAGCTCATCCGCACATTTACTATGGAAGTATTTATGTAAAATGCACGGGGAAGCTACATTATAGTGGTGAAAACAGGACTGAATTCGAAATGCCAGATCAGGACCAATAATATTGCTGATTCTTTTTTTTTATTTTATCAAGAATCTCTAAATATACAACAGAAGCACAGAGACATATGTGACAGCAATATTCAAATTATAAACGAATGGTAAACTTATAAATATGTAAGATAGATTTTGGAGCAATAGATTTATTATAATCTTCCGCTTCAGCCGAGAATGTTAACATGAGAAGGCGCTACACGACTCTCACTTGGGGAGCCATACTAATGGGAGGCAAGAAGAGCCTTTCAGGTGATTAAGGTAGAGAGGTTTTCTTTAAAGGGTTTGCATTATCCACTAATATGGAATTATATTTAGTCTTTTAACGACAAATTTACGTTTTGTTGTTTTACGGCATATCAAGAATAAAATTTTACGGCATTTATGTGGACGTTTACATTTATAGAACAATAAGTTTGCCTATATTGCATAAGAATGAGCCGTTTATTCTGATTACTTTGGTTTGATTTATGTTGTTTTACGGCATATCAACCTCAATTGGTTATTTAATGCCGACAACATTTTTTATTGCTGAAAATATTTTGTTTTGTAAAAAATCTGTTCCTGGAAATATTTTTCCTTCAAAATTGTATTGCTAGTCATAATCTTTTTCAAAAAATTATTGCTGGTAACATTTAACTATTTACCCATAGCTGAGACCCTAACAGGTGCAACCACACTGGGTTAGGGTGGACCTGGGAACACTTGCAGTTAAGAGGTGGTTCCACGCTCCTCAAAACCTCCTGATCAGAGGCCTTGCTGCTGGATGTAGTTTATCGTCTTACCCAGGACGCGGATGTAGTTTAACGTCTTACCCAGGACGACTGTTTATTCTGACTAAGCAAAAAAAAAGAGACGTCATTCAATTTTTACTCCGTCATTCTCATCCCAACACACCAAGAGGAAATATTCCCTCCGGGGGTTTAATTGTGGGCAGATGATTTGGCTTCTTTGATTTGAATGAAAAACATTTTTTCCCCATTAGTCAATCTCTAATTCTCTTTCCAACCAATATTCCGGAGAAATCAAACCCTCGTAATCAGAAATCCGTATTATATAGTTCTACCACGATACAACGATCACTGGCTTACAAAAATGAAGTACATTACTTTGGTTCTGTGAATACGACAATAGTTTTCTCAAGTTTCATTGTGATTTTTTTATACGGAATATTTCTCTAAGACTTTATATATTATTATTGATTTATCTCTTCATCATGCTTCCCTCGCATCGTTTGAAACCTGTCTTTTCTTCCTTTCTTCTGTTTTCTTTTCTTTGAAGTTGTTCTGAGATTCTTAGATTAACCATTATCAGTTTTCGCCTTTCATCACAACGTTTTATCTATGGGAATTGTTATGTGACATAGCATGACCAAAGTGCGTTATGGACAGCGTGATCAAAGCAGCGATTACATCATCTGATTAAAGTAAGCAAAACACGTCGCATTGAACATATGACCTAGGTCACAGCGCGAGTTGCTGATATTGATTTCACCAAGAGGTCTTATATAAAAACGATCTGCAAAGATTCTTTTTAATCGATTTCACACCGAGCAAGGTAATAAAGCCACAAAGACACAGGAACGTATTGCGCGTGGAAGAATTAGAAAACAGAAACATTACTAAAGAGCGGGAACAACAGAAGAGTAGTCGGAAGACGGTAGATAACGATTGACATTACATTTAAATTTTAAAAGATTAAAGTTGACTGGAAAGCATGTAGTTATAAGAGATTTTTCTTTTTATTTGATGTGGGGGTGGTCACCCCATCAGGGGCCCATTTGCCATCGGATAACCAGTCTGACCAGTCTGGCACTTGTAGTGTAACCGTTATTGGTACAGAAATAGAATTAGAAATTAATATAGAGCTACATTGGATTGTTTTGATGGTTGGGCTAGTGGTGGGATTCTTCACAGTAATAGTGAATAAATAATTGATTGATATATTTAAATACTTTACTGCACAATATATACATCAAAATACAGCCCATTATATTACGAGCAATCGTTTGTGTTCACGAGATGTTTGTTCGAATCTGCCAATAATTGCTTCTGCGTCCAATTCATCTAACAATTCCGTTTCAATGGATAGCAACATGTATGATTACAAATTTTCCTCAGACAGCGAATTTCTTAAGCGTGTCTTTATGATCTTTAAATTGAAATGTCTTCTTGGACTCGAGTAACTGATGGCGTGCAGATGACTTTATACAGTTCTTATTCATTTTTATTTGCTAAAAGAAGTGGCTGTCTGTGTTTATTCAATTATTTTTAAACGTTTTCACGCGAAGCAAAGCAATAACGCCACTGAAACATTAAGGGTTACTGAGCGTTGAAGAATTAAAAAGCAAAAACATTACTAAGTAGCGAGAACGATAGAAGAGTAATCAGGAGGACAGTAGATAGCGATTGACATTATATTTAAATTTTTGAAAATTAATATAGACTAGAAAGCATGGATCCTAAAATGTGTTCCGTAATCGAGAAGTACGAAAAAAAAAAAAAAAAAAACTGTCAGCATAGAACTTACGGTTACATCTAGTCAATCCAGCTGAAAAATGATGAGACATAATCGCCGGTCTAGTAATGTTCTTACATTCTTAATAATATTACTGATAATTCTTTGGATTTCATAAAGGATTTCCTCGTCCTGGTTAAAACGATGAACTACATCCGTATCCTGGGTAAGAAGATAAACTACACCCAAAAGCAAGGAGCCTGATCAGGAGGTTTTGAGGAACGTTGAACCTCCTCCTGGCGTTCCCAGGTCCACCTTGACCCGGGGTGACAGCACCTGTTAGGGTCCCAACTATGGGCAAGTAGTTAACTACCAACTGGGGCCAAAACCCTATGAAAATGTTAAAATACCAGAAATATTTTGTAAAAAAATATCATCAGCAATAGATTTTTGAAGAAAGTTATTACAAGCAATACATTTTTGAAGGAAAAAAATATTAATTGTCGGCATTAAATAACCAATTGGGATGTTGATATGCCGTAAAACAAAACAATCCAAGCAACTAAAGGATCGAATCAGTTTCTTGATGTAAAGATGAACATCCTTAAGAAAGGCGCCGTACTTGACTTCAAACCAAAAATAATATTATGTTAAATTATAAAAATATTACCAGCAATAAAAATCTTGTCAGCATTAAATAACCCAAATTGAGATGTTGATATGCCGTAAAACAAACCAAACCAAACAACTAAAGGATCGAATCAGTTTCTTGATGTAAAGCTGAACATCCTTAAGAAAGGCGCCGTACTTGACTTCAAACCAAAAATAATATTATGTTAAATTATAAACAATATTACCAGCAACAAAAATCTTGTCAATTAAATAACCCATTGATATGTTGATATGCCGTAAAAAAAAAATGAACCAAACAACTAAAGGATCGAATCATTTTCTCGATGTAAAGATGAACATCCTTAAGAATAGCGCCGTACTTGACTTCAAACCAAAAAATAATATTATGATAAATTATAAAAATATTACCAGCAATAAAAATCTTGTCGGCATTAAATAACCCATTGAGATGTTGATATGCCGTAAAACAAAGCAAACCAAACAACTAAAGGATCGAATCATTTTCTCGATGTAAAGATGAACATCCTTAAGAAATGTTAAATCTTTGACTTCAAACCAAAAATAATATTATGTTAAATTTTAAACAATATTACCAGCAATAAAAATCTTGTCGGCATTAAATAACCCATTGAGGTGTTGATATGCCGTAAAACAAACTAAACCAAACCAAACCTAAGGAATATCTAAATATATAGCAGGAGAACCAGACCATATGCAGCATCGATATTCAAAGCAAGGACGAATGGTAGGCTTATAAATATGTAAGATATATTCTGGAGAGAAAAATGTCTAGCATGATACACTGAACTAACTTTCTTAGCAGCTGAACTAGCTATGGATTTAATATAGTCTTTTCACTTCATGTTAGCTGAAAAGGCGCAGTGAATCGCCATCCAGGAGGTTAGCATCAGCCATACTCATAGAAGGCAGAAAAGGGTCTCTCAGATGATTAATAGCGCACAGTTTTGTTTTCGAGGTGTTAAAATTAGCAAGCAATTATTTGCCCCATTTAACAACAGACTGAAGATGGTTTATGACATTATCTGCCAATTTGACCATCGCAAACTGATCAGAGTTACTATCAACACAGGGGTTAATAGTAATGTCATCAGCTTAGATGCGAAGTTCAGAGCTGACGCTATCGGGAAGGTCGTTAAGGAAAATTAAAAACAAAGTAAGGACGAAGGTAGGGCCATGAGAAACGCCTGAGTTAGTACAAAAGGATCTAGAATAGTGACTGTTTAGGATAACTCCCAGATTAACGGTTTGAAAGAATGGATAATTTATTGTTAATCTTTAATTTACCTGAGTGTCGACTTTCATTACATCGTTTTACAGGTGGAAATTGTATTGTGACCTGGCTTGACAAAATTGGGTTACCGATAGCGTGAAACGAGGACCTGGCCTTCATATTCGGTAACATGACGTGATTAAGAACAGGGCACCTGTCACAAGAACATGCGACGAAGGACACGTCGCTAGCTGGTGTTGAAGATATCCCAAAGGAAAATATTTAATATTGATTCTTGAACAGTTCAATTCTTTATGATTGTGACTTTTCACTTCATTTTTTTTTTCTAGGTGAATTATTATGTATTAAGGCGATGCTAAATTAAATTATAGAGAGCAGCATGATCAAGACATGCGAATCATATTTGATAATATGATATTATTGAAGAAAGAGACTTCGCGTCGCAGGAACATATACGGAAGGACACACCGCCAGGTGCTGACGTGGATATCGCCAAGACACACATATAAATTAGATCATTGAAGATGTCCTCAGATTCTCAGATGAAATGTTGTATCTTATACGATATGGGAAGCTTTCTTCTTGTCGTATTTTATCACATGTTTTATCTTTGGCATTTGTAATGTGATCTAGCGTGACTAAAGTCGGTTATGGATATCGTGATCAAAGGACCCGTCTCTCATATTAGTTACTAGCAGTAGAGCCCGACGTTGCCCGAGGATGTAACAGTAAGAGATAGATCAAGTATCGACCATCATAAAGACTGAAAAATAAAATTGACAAAGATTATTGTTTAAGGTTGACGGACACGCATGTCTTAATTATTTTTTTTTACGAATTGGTCAAACCCAAACTCAAACAAAAACATTGTTTTCAATCGTTATGAGTCTACCGATTGAATAGAATTTTATTATAACCAGTTATCTTGTAAATGGAATTTTTAAAGCATTCTGAATGTAAAAATAAAAAAAAGTGTGCAAGACAATAAGAAACAATACCTGCCAAAAAAAGGTGAAGTTTTGTTGAAATTGGTTGAAAAATGTAGGAAATCCGATACCATATATAAACGAACACAAACACACGCTCACAAACAACCTGGGTTTTATAAGTATAACTCGATATGAGTTGTCCCCCTTTAATTAATGCCTCTTAATCGTGTTTCAAATTGATTTTGTGCAAAAACAATTGAGGTATTCCAATTTTTGGTGATGTCAGAACCACCGCAAGGTAATTTTACGTAGTTCTGTGAAGTTTTGTTGAAATCGGTTGAAAAATGTTGGAAATCCAATCCAATATATAAACGTACAGACACACACAGAACCTGGGTTTTATAATAAGTGAGGTTATGAACTGATTAAAATACACACGCGATATCGGAGTAAAAAAAAATGGATCATACATAAAACAATATAAGATTAACCAAGCATTGGCGATGAGATCTTCTTTTTTTTTCTTTTTTTTTTCAGATGATCACCGCAATACAGAATATTGAAATAGTGGTGGACAGATAATTTAAAATAAAATTTACAAATTCGAATGTTTTCCATTTTATCCAAATAACGCGTCGGTGTATGAATAAGTTATAAGGCATTTAAAATAGGATATACGGAAATTGAACATAGAATAGGCTGTGCTAGAGATAGTTTCGCCCAACACCACAAGTTGATACTGAACCAAAAAAAAATAATCCATGAATTTGAGTTATGCTCTTGAACCGTCAAATTTGATCTATGGAAGTCATCCATGTAGACCATCGAGTTCAAAAGTGTCTACACTGTAAACCGTATACAATTCAGTATCAGATGCATCAATAGAAATAGCTTCGAGTTATTGAATCCTATAGGTATTTGAGATGATCACGTTTATTCTTGAAACTCTTGGACTGAAGGAGCATAATGTCAAAGAACTGAACTAAATAACAGAAACCACATCACATAAGGACTTCCAACAGCCGTAACAACTTAAATGGATAGCACATCTAAGAATGAATAATAATATAGTCCAGACGTTGATATTCCACACAACTTCACACAAAAGGTGATATAATGGAATTTGCATACACCTGAGTTCCCCCTTACTGGAATATGATTGACTGGTGTCCATCATAAATACCGACGGGCGTCTAGGGGAGTCAAAGAGAACCTTAGTCTGAGAGCTAAGTCTATAACGACGCCCATTGGACTACGCCATTGATCTAGACTTCTTACCTACGACTACGATGCGTACCATTCGATTACTGCTACCGTATTCTACTTGGTTATAGTAGCCAAAACCACTTAAAAGAAAGAAAGAAAGAAAGAAAGAAAGGGATATAATGGAATATGGTTACACCTGAGTTCCCCCTCACTGGAATATGATTGACTGGTGTCCATCATAAATACAGACGGACGTATAAGTACGACAGAGTTTAAGTCTATGACGACGTCCATTGGACTACGCCATTGACTATTCTATCGGTCTACACCTATTACCTGCGACTACGACGAGTACCAGTCGATTACTGCTACCGTCTACTACTTGGTTACAGTAGCCAAAACCCACTTAGCTACTTCGATCTAATATATCCCTTTCCGGGACATATCAAAAGGTTAGGAAGGAAACCCCCATCAATACTGGAAACCGTGGTAACATTTAAGTGAGCTTATGAAACCTATTTTCCTGAAAAATTAATTTGATTGAAAGATTTTATAAATCTTAAACGATAGCATCATGAGCTGCTTGGTCAATGAAGGACAAATGTTTCCTTATAAGGAAACGGCTGATATTACCATTATTGTTATCTACCATAAAATAAGGAGTTGCGTTAATTTTTTTTTATGACTTGGACGGAAAATCGGAAATGTAATCGAGAAACAGCCTGGGGGTAGTTGAGGTTCAATTCACGCTATTGCACTTGGGACCGGCAGGAACAGACTTCTCCCGTCCAGCTATGTGTAAATTGTAAAGCACCTAGGAACGTTTCATTGGCTTTTTAAGTTCAAAAAATAGAATAAGTGAGATCGAGGCCACGTTAGAAAATTACTGTTAAAAATATTTATTAAGAATGTGTGGTATCAATGAAAGGGGAATTTTTTTTTCAATTGTTTAGCCTCAAGCAAGGCTATAAAGCCACAATGACGCAAGGGGTTACTGAGTGCGATAGAATCTGAGAAAAATAACATTATAAAGGAGAGAGGACTATAAAAGAACAGGTATCAAGATGACAGAGGACGATTGACATAGCATTTATTTTTTTTTGAAGATGCAGGGGGTTACTGAGTGTGATAGAATATCATGGCAGCAGATATAATATAAACGGGTTTATTTATTGCTGAAATATTTTGGATGTGCAGGCTATTGGACACCATTTTGGTTTTGCCACTTCCCCTAAACGACGTAGATATATATATATATATATATATATATATATATATATATATATATATATATATATATATATATATATTCATGAATTATTCATACAAAAAAAAAAACAAATAAAAAGGTTAATAATTTAATTGGCGAGAAATCCATCGTCGCGAACAATTCAAATAATATACAAAAACCCTGAAACTGTTTATGAATGAAAAGATCCTTGTTTTTATAAATTTCTCTTGCATTAGTTCTTATTTTTACTACAAGCTTTCGCCTGTTCCTACAGACATCTTCAGGTATGGAATAGATGTTGTTCTTGTTTTTTCTCTCAGTAATAAGAGGACAACGAATTTTCGGATTACAACAGTACATATATTTTCGTTGTCCTCTTATTACTGAGAGAAAAAACAAGAACAAAATCTATTCCATACCTGAAGATGTCTGTATGAACAGACGAAAGCTTGTAAAAAATAATAAGAACTCATGCAACAGGAATTTATAGAAATAAGGATCTTTTCATTCATAAACAGGTTCGGGGTTTCTGTATATTATTTGAATTATTCGCGACGATGGATTTCTCGCCAATTAAATCATTAACCTTTTGTATTTGTTTTTGTATGAATAATTCATGAATTTGTAAATTAATTGCATATATTGAAATATATATATATATATATATATATATATATATATATATATATATATATATATATATATAATGGACAAAGTCCGATAATTATTTTAAGACATTTTATATTTAAACATTCTTTTATAGATACAAATATTTACGTAAATGCTCTGTTTATAATAAACAGTATTAAACAACATTTACCGGCCTGAATGTCTGAGAAATTTTCAAAGAAAATATTCGTTCTTCGACAGGATTCGAACCTGTATCCTCTACGGAATCGCCATTTAGCTTGACGTGCCTTAACCGATTTGGCTACAGAGGAGCGTTCCGTTAGCAAGGTCAAATTTACTGTATTTCGGAGGACGAATATTTTCTGTGAAAATTTCTCGGACATTCAGGCCGGTAAACGTTGTTTTATACCGTTTATTATAAACAGAGAATATTTGTATCTATAAAAAGAATGTATAAACATAAAAAATTTTTTTTTATATATATATATATATATATATATATATATTCTGTTTCTGATATTGTTCTTGTCACGACGAAAAATGAGCCCATCACAGACAAACAATTATTTTCATTTTATAGCAAGAAAGTCGCAGACTTTCTAGATTATTCAGTCCTGAACAATTACTATGGGTCCGTTGCATTGCCTTAGCGACGCCTTCTCATTGCGCCTGCAAAGATTTACAACCTAACAATAAACCATCTTGGCCAGCCCGTACCCCAACACTTAATTCAAGCTCACAATACTATACAGTAATATACCTCAGCCATATCTGTCCAGTCGGTGAATTCGGCCGGTTGAGCTCCTATTGACGATCGACGATTTCCTGTGGATGTATCGGAGTTCATAACATCTTCATTAATCATTAAATATCCGTGTAATGAATTTGCCGTTGTTAAAAGTAGAATTTCAAACTTGGATAGACAAAATAATGGAAACAGAGGAAAAAAGAGACAACCCCGATAAATCTCGATACGCATAAAAGTGCAGGAAAAAAGAGACACTGGCTGTGCTTAACCACGAGACATAACGGAGAAACAGTCAAAGAGATAGATGTAAATGAAGAGAGTTTGTCTGCTTTAAAAACTAGACTCGATAGGAAGTGTTGAAAACATTTGCACACATCTACTTGACAGACAGACAGACAGACAGAGAGAAAGGGGCGGGAGATTTTATTCTGACTGATTTTACATGTCAATACTTGTGTTAATTGATGTCGTAGATGTGTCATGGCAGAACCAAGAAATCATTGAACGCAATTGCCTGTTTTAATTTGAAAACAATCCGAAAATGACGAAAATAGGCCTCATGCTTAAACAAAATTTTCAGGCCACGACGGTGCCAGAAGACTGTGTTCAAAGGATGAAACAGACTCTCGCCACACGGTGTTGAAATGAATGTCCACGTTTATATTTGTGCAAGATCTATCACTGATGTTGGTTGGGGCACCTTCAGCTGGTGTATAAATAAAAACAATCTTGTCTCGCTAGAACAATTTTAGTGTTCATTAATGAGTTCGATTCTCACAGAAAGCTCCCTACATTCGGCCTTGTGCCACATCTAAGCAACGCTTAGAATATTACTATTGGGCAAATTCTCGAGGTGTTGTTGTAAATTGTTGTATGTATCGCTTTTTCAATTATTTGACTGAGTAGTGAGTTCGATCCTCACTGAGTGCTCCCTACATTCGGCCTTGTGCTACATCTAAGCAACGCTTAGAATATCACTACTGGACAGCCCGAGGTGATGTTAGTAGTCTCGCTAGATCAATTACGAGTAGTGAGTTCAATCCTTACTATGTGCTCTTTACCTTCGGCCTTGTGCCACATCCAAGCTACGCTTGGAAAATCACTATTACTGATGTTTGTCAAATTTACCCAGAACTATAGCATACCTTAAAATTACACCTTGTGAAAATTAATTGAAACAAACCGAATAATTCTGTTATATTGTATTTTTTTTTTGTATTTTTCCAATGAAACATGACAAAGTACATATTTTAGTACTTCGTATGTCCATTCCACTTTTGAGAGACTTTAATTCTTATGATATAAACACTTTTGATGACTTCGTACCTCGAAGACCAATGTAATGTATTCCTAATTTTTAATTAATAAACCTTCAATCCCTTTTTTAGACTGTAATAAAACCAAGATTTAAAAACTTACGATGTTTTGTGCTTGGAATTCAAATTTTATGCATTTCTTATTTTTACTTAATAATTCTTCAAACTTACGATAAACTTTAATCCTTATCAATTTTTAAACTACGATGATGCCTTTTAATTTGAATTCTGAATGTAATCTATTCCTTATTTCTTATTTAATATACTTTTGATTATTTATATATATATATATATATATATATATATATATATATATAACCAAAAATATACACAGACAGACACGGGCAGCATAGACACACACACACACACACACACATATATATATATATATATATATATATATATATATATATATATAGCCAAAAATTTTATCCACTGGGCCATGTGTCCATTCTGGACATCAGATTTCCAAATTTTGGGACTTATAAACTTAATGTCATATATAATTTTTTACCAGAGCTCATATTGAAATTTTGTTTTTATTATTCCTTTGCTTGTTATTATAAGTTCTTATATAGTATTCGTTTCTATGCTTGGCCGGCTTAGGAAATTTTTGTCGCCTAGCATATATGATGATTCCTTAAGTTTTCGTATTTTCCAATGATGTTTTGTGTTTATTATTTTTACCTCATCACACAGGCAAGAGGGGGTGATTTCACTTTTACCTCCATATGAGGTTAGCTACGCCTGGTTTTTTTTTTCTGTTTCTCTCGTATTACGAATTTGCGATGTTATTACATTCATAGCTTAAATGGTCGGCATGTTTTTTCTTTATATTTCTTACCAAAGGTTCACCGGATTTAATCTTTATCAAGAATTGAACTCTTATGATGGCTTCGTACTTCGAAGACCAATGCAATATATTCCTTCAATCTTTCGATAGACTTTAATACTTATCAAGATTTAAAAACTTACCATGTTTTCTGCTTCGAATTTGAAAGTTCGTAGTATTATTGAATAAAAATAAATAAAACTGTACATATATTCATATCTTGATAGGAGGACGGTTGGAACTTTATTTATGGCAATTATTCAAAACATATTTCTAAATTAGTCCAGAAGTACTTCCAGTTTAATAATATAAACGTCACAAACGCCTATGTATGTCAAACTTTGTCTCTGCATGTAGATATTTACGGACCCCCCCACCCAACGATGTCATGTTGTGACACAAGATCGGTTTAATGTGAGGAGTCCGAGCATTTGATCACCAAAAATATTCAAAAAATTTTTTAAAATCGAAACCGTTTGTCAAGCCGTAAAAAATGGTCTCAGTGTCATGCACCATTCATCCCGCCCTCTTTTTTGCAATGGGAGGGCGCGGAAAATCAGCTGTTCTTTTTGGCCGGCACCTCAAAAATAATTTTTTCTCATTTTCATTCTCTTGAGATACAAAAACAATAAATACAGAGACGCAAAATGAGAACTCATTATAAATTAGATGTGTTTTAAAACTTAACTTTTTTGTCCCGGCATGTATCTTGTTTATAATCTATGGCATGACCTGGAGAAAATATGTAAAGGCAAAACAACTGCGGGTAATCTGGAACAACTAGAAGATTACCGTATTTTTTAAATTATAAGACGTATTTTTTCTATAAAATATCTAAAAGAAAAACTAAAAAACCTTGCGTCGTATAAATCGAAATGACGGGTGTTATAAGTTTGGCCTATGGGATGAGCATTTGTTCCCCACTTACATCTGATTCTAAGCTTAGTATTCATCTTGATTACCAACTGAATCAGGCTGTGCCACAAGCTAGGTTTTTAACGTGTTGACTCGAGTGTCTCCACTCGGGCCGCTGATCGAAGATGATCTTAGCTGGTCATAGCTTGCCTAAGCTAGTCATAGCCGTTCAAACCTCCTGCTACGGAACAGCTATTACGGAACAACTCCGAGGATTCTGTCCACGCAACGGCGGTCGGGGAGAGCGTAAGAGAAAAGAGAAAATATCCGGAACGGAACAGATACTACATCCGTATCATCTACTCTGACTGGGAAAAATGTTAAAAAATCTTAGAAAATGCCATGGGATCTGTGAGGTAAAGTGGGTGTCGTAAGTCAATTAAATTATCCTAGCTTATCACCTCCTGACTTGAAACATGAAGATATTTGTAGTTGTTTTTTTGTTGTTTTTTTTTAATTTTTTGTGTGATTTTAATTCAAGGACATTTTTGTATCCAGGTATATTTTAAACACATATACATACATACACATACCCATTTTGCACACACACACACACACACACACACACACACACACACATACCATATATATTTATATATATATATATACATACCTTACCTGAGTCTGGTAGGTCAATGTTCAACAACCGTCGTTACTAATGTCATTCTTCCTCTGTCAATGTCGACTTTGAATGTTTTTTTGTTGAGTTGCATACGATTGATTCCTGAAGAAAACACCTGACGAGCACTGGGGCGGGGAGGAACCATGGAGGAACCATGCCGAAGGGCGGAGTTTAGTTTTTAAATACTAAATCGGCCCTGAACCCGTTTATACAGGTTCAATTGGTTTTTTTTGGCCCGAGATTACGGGCTCATTATCTCACGTAAAAAAAGGCCTTTTGCCACATTTAACCCCCAGTGGTGGTGGGGGTATGACTAAATATCTCGGTCGTTCAATTCCTGACCGGCTGTTCGGTTGAACTCTCTGCCTTCGTGCGGGGTGGGACTTTTGAAGGAGGGCCGATTCTCTTTCAGGGAGGTAAACCGACCCTGAAACCGTTTATACAAATGTTCAATGGGCATTTTTTTGTTGCCGAGGCCACGGGCTCGGAGATCCCACGTTAAACCGGCCTTGTAAACATGATTTTAAACGTGGAAATGGTGACTAAATATAGTCAGTCGTTCAAGTCCTGAACGACTGTTCGGTTGAACTCTCTTGCCTTCGGGCGGGGAGGAACCCGAACGAGGCTACGCCGAAGGGCGGAGTCTATTTCGGGGAGGTAAACCGACCCTGAAACCGTTTATACGGGTTCAATGGGCATATTTTTGGGCCGAGCCCACGTGCTCGGTAATCCCACGGGCTCGGAGATCACACGGGCTCGGAGATCCCACGTTAAAAAACCGGCCTTGTGCCACATGATGCCCCAGTGTGTGGGGGGTGACTGAATATCGTTAGTCATTCAAGTCGAGTCAGTAGTCCAAGTCGAGTCAAGAGTCGAGTCAGAGGCAGTCCGAAGCAGCGTCGCGTTCAGACAATTACTACAAGACATTGGAATAGTGATACTGGTCGAGACTACATTGTTCTCTCTACTAAACCTGATTGTTCATACTAACACTTACTACTTCTCTGTATATATTCCTGTTTGTAATATATCTGTGTTATTCCATATCCGCCTTCAAAAATCTTCTTTATTGGTTCTACCTTGGACTATCACAGTGGTACAAGGAATCCGGACCATAACAATAAGTTATTCTTGATTCAGAAGAGTGGAGAAGACGTAGATTCCAACCTTTCATAGGTGTATTAGCACATAACTGAATGTACTGAACTCAATTGGAATTCGAATTAGATATAAAACTATCTGTTAGTTTCCCGATTGTTCAATCCGAGCCGATATCCATTACTACATCATGATTCTCCTAATTGATACATTCTAAATAATTAAGTTAAATTTGGGACTTCTCGGTCTGTGATGAGTCTGGTGATTAGTCAGGGTTTCATGGTGAAATATGGTAATCAGGTGGTAAAATTTGGGATTTGTGGTGAGCCCATGATACACGAGAAAAAAAAAAACAACTTTTTACCAATTTCTTACTTTAATTCCTTTATTTTTATTTATTTTTTTTTTAATTTTGGTGGGTAGGGCGACTAATACAGCGGCGGAACGTCATATAATTAGCGAAATACTGTTTGGGAAAATGTCCATGACGATATTTTGCCCTAATTTAATGAAAGGTTACCAAATACTAATAATAATAATAATAATTAGTAGTAGTAAAACCTTTGAACTCAAACACGATATAAAATTGACTATGAGGTTTTCATGACATTAATTTTGGAATATAATTATTTCTTTATTTACAATATTTCAAAATTAATGTTTCATGCCATTACTTTTGGAATAGAATTATTTCTTTATCTACAATCTTTCAAAATTAATGTTTCATGCCATTACTTTTAGAATAGAATTATTTCTTTATCTACAATCTTTCAAAATTAATGTTTCATGCCATTACTTTTAGAATAGAATTATTTCTTTATTTACAATCTTTCAAAATTAATGTTTCATGCCATTACTTTTGGAATAGAATTATTTTTTATCTACAATCTTTTCAATCATTTTCAAAATTAATGTTTCATGCCATTACTTTTGGGAATAGAATTATTTTTACAATCTTTCAAAATTAATGTTTCATGCCATTACTTTTTGGTATAGAATTATTTCTTTATTAAAAAATTTTTTTTGAATAATTCAAAATTAATCTTTCATGCCATTATTACTTTTGGAATAGAATTATTTCTTTATTTACAATCTTTCAAAATTAATGTTTCATGCCATTACTTTTAGAATAGAATTTAATTTTTTTTTCAAAATACAATCTTTCAAAATTAATGTTTTCATGCCATTACTAGAATTTTGGAATAGAAATATTTTCATGCTTTATTTTATTTATTTTATTTAAATCTTTCAAAATTAATGTTTCATGCCATTACTTTTGGAATAGAATTATTTCTTTATTTAAATCATTCAAAATTTGTTTCATGCAATCTTTCAAAATTAATGTTTCATTTAAATTATTTTGATTACTTTTGGAATAGAATTATTTTGGAATATTTTATCTACAATCTTTCAAAATTAATGTTTCATGCCATTACTTTTGGAATAGAATTATTTCTTTATTTTCTTTCATCTTTCAATTACTTTCAAAATTAATGTTTTCAAAATTAATGTTTTGGAATAGAATAGAAATTTTTTTATTTACAATCTTTCAAAATTAATGTTTCATGCCATTACTTTTGGAATAGAATTATTTCTTTATCTTTATTTTTTCATAAAATCTTTCAAATTTCTTAATTTAAATTTTCAAAATTAATTTTCATTTAGAATAGAATTATTTCTTTATTTACAATCTTTCAAAATTAATGTTTCATGCCATTACTTTTGGAATAGAATTATTTTTTATTTACAATATTTCAAAATTAATGTTTCATGCCATTTGCGCAGAATAGAATTATTTCTTTATTTACAATCTTTCAAAATTAATATTTCATGCCATTACTTTTGAATAGAATTATTTCTTTATTTACAATCTTTCAAAATTAATGTTTCATGCCATTACTTTTGGAATAGAATTATTTCTTTATTTACAATCTTTCAAAATTAATGTTTCATGCCATTACTTTTGGAATAGAATTATTTCTTTATCTACAATCTTTCAAAATTAATGTTTCATGCCATTACTTTTGGAATAGAATTATTTCTTTATTTACAATCTTTCAAAATTAATGTTTCATGCCATTACTTTTAGAATAGAATTATTTCTTTATTTACAATCTTTCAAAATTAATGTTTCATGCCATTACTTTTTTTTTAGAATTATTCTTTATCTACAATCTTTCAAAATTAATGTTTCATGCCAGTACTTTTGGAATAGAATTATTTCTTTATCTACAATCTTTCAAAATTAATGTTTCATGCCATTACTTTTGGAATAGAATTATTTCTTTATCTACAATCTTTCAAAATTAATGTTTCATGCCATTACTTTTGGAATAGAAATATTTCTTTATTTACAATCTTTCAAAATTAATGTTTCATGCCATTACTTTTGGAATAGAATTATTTCTTTATCTACAATCTTTCAAAATTAATGTTTCATGCCATTACTTTTGAACCATTTTAAGCATTTATAAAAAATTTGGAATCGTCAAACAGACGATGCCAAAATATAGAACTTATGAACAAAGTTTCAAACGAAACGCGTCTTTGATTAAGAAAATCATTTTCATTTTTTTTTTTTTAACTGTAGGTGTGGGTGTACCCTCTACATACACTCAAGATACAGAGAAACACTCATAACAGACACACACACACACACACACACACACACACACACAAACACACACACACATATATATATATATATATATATATATATATGTGCAATCTAATTTAATTAAAACTGTCTAGGTTTTTTGAAATCTTTCTGTGTATCGATACTTATATATAATCTATCTTATGTTTCCTGGATCGAAAATCATTTGATGAATTAAATTGGATTAATTAGACGTCAGCCTGTTTGTTGTAAGCATTATAATAATGCTAATTCAATATATTTAATTATATTTTCACGATATATAACAGTTTCATTTATTCCCAAATCTAATTTTGCACTCATATCTATCCTTCTATCTGAGTCTAAACATCTATCTATCTATCTATCTATCTACCTATCTATCTATATATATATATATATATATATATATATATATATATATATATATAAATCATAATCTAATCATAACGAGCTATTTATTTTATGTTTATGACTATCTATGTCTCTATAAAAATATATATATACATACCTTTTTTCAAATCTATGAATCTACTTTAAGATATCTATCTATCTATCTATCTATCTATCTATCTATCTATCTGAGTCTAATCATCTATCTGTCATAGTCTATTCATAACTAGCTATTTATTTTATGTTCAGGACTATCCCTCTCTCTGTCTCTGTCTCTCTATCTCTCTGTCACTCTCTCTCTCTGTCTCTGTCTTTCTTTCTCTCTCTCTCTCTCTATGTATATATATATATATATTTTTGTTCAAATCTATGAATCCATTTTAATCTATCTATCTATCTATCTATCTATCTATCTATCTATCTATCTATCTATCTATCTATCATAGTCTATCACATCTAACTAGCTCATAAGTATACACACACACACACATATATATATATATATTGTTTAAATCTTCGAATCTATTCGTATCTCTCTATCTATCTATATCAGTGTAATCCTATATTTATTCATCTATCTATCGATCTATCATAGTCTATTCATCTATCTAGCTATTTAGCTTATGTTCATGACTATCTATCTATATATATATACATATATATATATATATATATATATATATATATATATATATATATCTTTTTCAAATCTATGAATCCATTTTAATATATCTATCAAACTATCTATCTATCAATCTATCATAGTCTGTCATATCTGTGTAGCTCATAGGTATATCTATATCTATCTATCTATCTATCTATCTATATATATATATATATATATATATATATTGTTGAAATTTTCGAATCTATTCCTATCTATCTATCTATCTATCTATCTATCTATCTATCTATCTATCTATCTCCTATTTAGTTGAGGAGACCCAATCTTCTCGATCAAATCTATTTCCATAAGTTAATTAGCCTTTATTAAGTCACATTGTTTTTGCAATCATCGTATTACAGTCGAAATCATATCATTGTAAATGCACTCCCGCCAGTAGATATTGCCATCTGCCATCTTGCGCATGTCGACCTTTTGGAATCAATATCTTCGGAACAGGAACATGCCAGTCGTGTCAGCTCTGCCAATATCAGATGAAACAGTACTTTTTTTTATCTTTCCAACGTAGGATTTGCTGTAAAACTCACTGTCAATATTCAGCCATTTCATCACTTCCAATATTGAAATGTTTTTGTATTCGCTTCATTTTCAGTATTAACAGCCATACATACACAAAATAATAATAAATAATATTTCGAAGAATCTGTCTGCCTCTTAAGATGCCGCCGCGAACACCTGACATCCTTGGCAGTTCGGAAGATGGCAGCATTGCATAGAACAGGCCATGTGCTTGGGTAAGTGTTGGGTCTTTGAAATGCATTGTCTTGAACCAAAGAGTTGGGTTTTCAGTACCTGGCTACAGTAGTGTTAGGCAAAAACTAGGAGAGTTACTAAAGGGAGATAACTGTTACTGAGATACCCGGAAAAGGCATGGCAGTGAAACTAGAACAATCTACCCCTGTGATGAAATAAAGGGTTCAGTTTGAAATTTCAATCAATTGAAGAAGGCTGGAGTGTACAACGGCCGAAACGTCGGAGAATATGGCAATAACAATGAGGACGACAGTTCGTACAATGTAAATAATTTAAATAGCTAGCAAGACTTTTCTACTTGTCTTTTACGGCTTTTTTTTTAAATTATAAACTGATGACATTTAGCCTCGGGTATAACTCCAAACATTACAGGTTCTCGTAATCTAGAGTACAAACAGCAAGCTTTATCCATAGCAGTTAAGGAAGAACATCACAAAAAAAAAACCTCAACAGCCTCAAGCCTGTATGGTTTATAGAGCATTGGCTCACCTTGACCCAGAGTGTCGCGAGTTCAATACCTGACTGAAGCAGAGGTGAACAAAAAAGAGTGTTAAACTGATACTGAAACTAGAACATTCTAACCCTGTATACGAAATAAAGAGTTCATTTTGAAATTCCAATCACCTGAAGAAGGCCGGAGCATCAACAGCCGAAAGGTCGTGAATATGACAACGAAGATGAGGACAAAACTCCAAACAATGTAAATATTTAATAATAATAATAATCTATATGAATAAAAGAAAAACTGATGCTGTGTCATGCTGATGACTTTCTATGTATAGTGGGGGGAAATAAATATTCGTACACTTAAAAAATTGTATTTTTATAATTGTAAAAGCCTTAACTAAAACAAATTTTGATACATTATATGTTAGAAATCGTTCTGTAACTGTCCATCTCTCCAAAGAGACAAAATGTGTTGTTTTTCTGAAATAGTCAATTCTTTACTTTTAGGTAATATTAGAACCTTCTCGCAAGACTAGAAATTGCAGAATGCTCTGGTAATAGCTAATAGCGTTAACTATAATTACTGATAACATTACTGGAACATTCTAGAATATAGTTTTTTCATAATTAATTGATTATTTTATTCTAATAATTGATTTGTACGAATACTTTTTTCACCAGATAGAATTTTAAAAAATGCATTAATTTCTGTTAGAATAAGAATTAATTAAGTTTATTATTATTTTTTTAATAGTATGTGTCTTTATACATAAAATGTGCCGAGATTTGTTTTATTTAAGGCTTTTACATTTATAAAAATACAATTTTTCAAGTGTACGAATATTTATTTCCCCCACTGTATGACTGTAATTTTTTGTTATGTTTGACTGTTTTTTAATGAGCTTGTGCCCTTTAATCCTATGGGGTCCAATCTACTCCATTGTGTCACATATTCAATGGATCTACCAGAAGATTTGCTGACATGCAGCATCATATTGGTGATTATGATTACAGCGTTTCGAACATTGTACGCCCTGTCCTTCATCAGATGTCTACCCAAAGTTTAGTTCAATCTGCGAGTGTAGACAGTCTGGATCCCGTTGTCCATGCTTACGGATACCCAGTATCATTTCATTTTACCTATTCATGACGGTAGAGAGCCAGTGACGTTGGTGCATAAAATGAGGACAAAAATTTGTCACGATGTCGGAGTTCATGCCTTTCGCTAATGTTAAAAATTGCGTCCTGCATTTGCTCACTGTAATGGTAATTGTAATAATAGTTTTATTATTATATAATAACATTCACTTTTTATGCTGGGTAGGGGTGGGAATTGGTAAATATTTATTTATTCAAGGAAGGTGCCGTAGTTTTTTCTTACTCAATCTCCTCCAAGAGAAATGTCGGAGTGAATTACAAAGAGAGACTTATTTTAACTGTGAACGCTGTGATGTTAATTTTTAAAGCACGCTTGAAGACGATCTGTTACAGTTATTTTATTTCAAAAATTAAATTAAATTTCTCCTTTGTCACTCTAGAATCGTTTTTAAAACTCACGTCGCAATGTAAGTGAGATAACCATATATATATATATATATATATATATATATATATATATATATATATATATATAAAACATATATGTGTGTGTGTGTGTGTATGTGGGTGTGTGTGTAACGAATGCATTTATAATTGCAAGTTGATTCTGATTCCACAGAATTGGGTTGGGTGTGAAAAAGTATTTGTTGTTAACATTCTTTTTTAATTCGGTTTTTTCCAGTTACGAGTCCTTTTTTAAAGCTGATCGTTTTATGTTCATTTTGTTTAGTTCTTTTTTTTCGTAACAGATTTAATGTTTAGTATAGAGCTTTTCAAAAATTCGCAGTGTGAGATAGGCAAGAAGTAAGGCATGTAGCAACATCAGCACAGCAAAGGGCAATTTTTTAAAGAATTAAAGGGCAAAAATATTTTAAGTCAAGTGATAGCGATTGCTGTATGAGTCGTACGATTTTTGAATCAAGCCCGGGCAATGCCGGGTCATGCTGCTAGTTGGTAAATATTTATTTATTCAAGGAAGGCGCCGTATTTTTTTTCTTACCCAAGTATTTTCACCCGAGAGCAATGTCGGAGTGAATTACAAAGAGTGACTTATTTTAACTGTGAACGCCGTGATGTTAATTTTTAAAAATTTAAATTAAATTTCTCGTTTGTCACTCTAGAATCGTTTTCAAAACTCACGTTGCAATGTAAGGGAGATAATAACGGCGTAGTTCGAGCGGTGGCTATTGATATATCGAAGGCTTTTGATAGAGTTTGGCCTGCCAGCCGACGTAAGCTTCAGGGATTACAAGATAATTATTTGATGTAATCCAATCATTCCTGTCAAACCGTGGAATGAAGGACGTCCTGAACTGGTTCTCCTGCAGTTCCTTTCATACGAACGCTGATGTTCCCCAAAGCGCTGTTTCTGGTCCTTCACTGTTTCTGATCATCAACAACGATCTTCCTGATGTCATCAGTTCTCAAGTAGGCATCCTTACAGACGAAACTTCCATTTACTTCGGTCTAGATAGTAAATCCGACATTGCAGTTAACCTGGCCGTTGGTCTCGAAAACGACGTTCAATCTGGGGTTAACTGGGGCAAGAAATGGCTTGTAAATTTTAATCCCTCCTAAACGAAACCGCTCTCATTTACCCAGCATAGAGAAACTTCCCTGTCTCCTCACAATGGATGATGCTCAACTTCACGACAGCGTCTCAATGCGCCTTCTTGGTCTCACGTTTTCCACTGAACTGAGGTGGAAGAACTACATTGAATCAATAGCTGCATCTACTGCAAGGAAAGTTGGTTCACTGTGTCGTGGCAGAAGTTTTTCTCGTCTGAGTCCATCCTCCACATCTACAAATCTATCATTTGGCAATGCATGGAATACTGTTGCCATATATGGACTGGTACTCCCGCTGTTCATCTCGAGTTTCTCTACAAAATCCAAATCCAATGCAATGCGATCGGTCCTGACTTGGGGGTCTCTACGCCAGTCACTGTCCCCACAGACGTGATGCGGCTTCCCTCGGTCTTTTCTACAAATATATCATGGTAACTGCTCTGACGAGGTATTTTCACTGGTTACCAAACATCAGGAATTTAAGCGTGCTACTAGGCTGTCCTCTCGGTTCTTTTTTACTGTCGAAACAGTTAAATGTAACCGCCACTTCTACTCCAGCAGCTTTTTCTCTCGCACTTGCCGACAATGGAATTCTCTTCCGCTTATTTGCTTCCCTGATAACAATAATCTTCAAAAATTTAAATGTAATGTCAATCGATATCTTCTGATGCCTTTATCCTCCTTATTCTTTTTATCCTTTTCTCCATCCCCACTATACTCAATCGTTCGTTTCTCTTATTTCACCCGACTTTTTTTCACACGTTTTTTACGGACTTCATCAAGTATACGTAAAATTAACGAAGTCTGAGAATTTAGAGAGGATATGAGTTCTGACATATGTATCATTTTAGTTTCCTATTTTAACCCCAGTGTGTCCTTATCGCTCCACCCTTTAACCACCTTTATCTAGAGACGAGACGCGTTAAATTTGAGCAACATCCAGCCGACACACTGGGGTTAAAATAGGAAACTAAATGATACATATGACACACTTTTGAATATATCCTCTCTTCACCTTGAATTCCTCACTTCGTTAATTTTACGTAGACTTGATGAGGTCCGTAAAAAACGTGTGAATTTTTTTTTTTCATTTCAGCTTTTGGAAATAAAGTCTGATGATCCAGAACCCTGTTAAAGGGGTTATGGTGAAATAGCTTATTACACGGAATCTTAACGTGGTCTGTCTTTTATTCAAACATATATATATATATATATATATATATATATATATAAAATTATGATAAATATTGGTAAACATTACATGCACTGAAAAACTAATAAATGTTGTTCAGTTTTGATTGGTTGCTTTTTATATAAACTGCCTCGAGAATATTTTTCTTTTTTTTATTTTCGTGGTATAGTATACTGCTATTGTCAACAATTATTTTTCTTTACTGTGGAGATGGACTGTATGTGCCTTTAAATGTTGTACAATAGAACTTGAATGTGATATGTGTAGTGTAAGCCTTCTTGATAATGTTGTCGTCGTGGAATCACCATATACATTAATGTTTTTTTTTTCAGAGATACAATCTCCCAAAGGACATTTAATCTGGTATACAATGTTAGACTTTTACAAAACACTAGCTGACGGCGAAGCGTTATCTAGAATGATTAATTTGGTTGTGTTAAATTTAGTATAATATATAATTAGTATAATATATGTATGGGATCTTACCCATAATAATAATGGACTGTTCCATACTTAATAAATACTGCACCTCAGGAGTAGGCAAGGAGTCAATAGTTCAAGTCGAGTCAAGAGTCGAGTCAGAGGCAGTCCGAAACAGAGTCGCGTTCTGACAATTACTACAAGACATTGGAATAGTGATACTGGTGGCGACTACATTGTTCTCTCTACTAAACCTGATTGTTCATACTAACACTTCTACTTCTCTGTATATATTCCTGTTTGTAATATATCTGTGTTATTCCATACCTGTGTTCGCGTTCTTCTTTATTGGTTCTACCTTGGACTATCACCGTGGTACAAGGAACCGGACCATAACAATATATAATTAGTGTTATTTTTTTTAATTGGATAAATGGAGAACATACTTTTTACGATTTTTTCATCTTGTTTATAATTAGAATATATTTGCTTATATCTTAATCAGTCTTAAAGAAGCACCCTTATATATAATCCGTCTTAATGAAACACCCTTATATATAATCCGTCTTAATAAAACAGCCTTTATTTGCTTACGTATTGCAGGCTTATTTGTGGAGTTTTCTGTTCTTTTTTTATTTATGTTAATATTTCTAAAGGCTGTAATTTGTTAAACAACGATTTAACTAGGAAAGTCATTAATGAAAATTTTTTAAATTTTTTTTTAATGTAGGAAGATTTTTTTTTCGTGGAAGAGCTAACATTTGCACCGTTTATTATATTTTGCATAATAAATCTTTTGTAATAGACAAGGAATTAACTCTTATAGTTCACAGTGCACGTGTTTATATTAGTTTTTTTTTAATATATATATGGGGAGCTATATATTAGCAAAATTAATGTTAAATTAAAAAAACATGTGAGGCGCACTTTACCGTTTAGCAATTCAACTTATGTTTTTGTTGCTGTAATTACATATGGGTATGAAAGAGAGGGGCAATATGAAAATGCAAAAGTCATTTATAGTCATGCATAGGTAGGAAACGATGAAAATACTGGGATGTTGAATTTTAAAACATTTAAATTAATTCTTGTCTATGAGTGTATAGTTATCTAATTTAGTTATTTTTTGTTTGTTTATGTTTTTATCACATTTGTTAAGTAATCCACACTGTATTAATAAAAGATTTGACAATACAGGTGACATGCAAAAAAAAAAAATAAATAAAAAAGGACATCGAAATTTACTCCGGCTGTTCTAGCGGTTGAAGCACTTTCTATAAAGTTTCGTTTTAGTAACCCTATAACTGGAGTGGCTCTCGACACTATATCGGGTGAACCAGATTGTCAAAAAAAATTGAAACAAACAATCAAATATTACCGGGTTAAAAAATAAGGCCCAAAACATGTCAGCCGAAAAAGAAAAAAAAAGTTAAAGAGAGGACTGAATACATTTTTGAATAAGGTATAAGAAATATCTGAAAACGTTTTATTTCCTTCTTCTAAAACTCTACACCCCCAAATGAAATTAAAAAAAAATGAAGAAACTTTGCTGACCCCATTTTGCCTAAGGCCTCCCCCCATCTGCAAGAATCTAATTATTTTATAGAATTGGATGCGAAAGCAAAGTTCGGAGAGAAACGAATCCTAACAATGAAATTAATTACGAGTTTATGTTTTGTATACAGGCGAGGACGCGCACATGTAGGCATTTGTACGGAGAGAGGACATTACTAATTGGATTCTGTCAATAGATTTTCTACAGTGGTTATTTCAAATCAATTAATTGGACGTAAATATGGATTCAAATAATGTATTGATGAAGCAGACGAGCGTGTTTATTTGGCGAACGCCTTTAATTTTAATTAATAGTTTATTCGTTACGAGAATTAGTTTTTTTTAATTATTTTATTTTTGGTTACAAATTGCCGTAGTGCTTGCAAAAGCAATTTATATCAATTCACAATACTTAGGAAGTAGCTCTCCTTTCTCTACACTCACTGACTCTCCCTCTCTCACTATCTATCTATCTTTCTATCTATCTATCTATCTATCTATCTATCTATGTTCATATCTCTCTTATTGGTTTAAATCTAATTCTCTCCCACTTTTTCTCTCTCTCTTAGTCAATTTATCTATCTATCTATCTATCTATCTATCTATCTATCTATCTATCTATCTATCTATGTTCATATCTCTCATATTGGCTTAAATCTCACTCTCCCCGACTCTCTTTATCTCTCTGTCTCTGTCTCTCTCTCTCAGTCTCCCTCTCTCTCTATCTGACTAGCGAGCCATGTATCTCAGTCTGTATCTATCTATCTCTCTATCTATCTATCTATCTATCTATCTATCTATCAGTCTGTTCATATCTTTCAGTCTGTTCATCTATCTGGCTTTCTTTTACTCAACAAGTCCATATCGATCTTAGAATATTCTTATCTATCTATCTATCTGATTAGCGAGCTCCCTATATGTATGACCATATCTATCTTTTTATCGATATTAGAGCGTTCATATCTATCTATCTATCTATCTATCTATCTATCTATCCTATCTATCTATCTATCTATCTGACGAGCTGGCTCCCTATGTAAGTATGACCATATCTATCTATTTATCTATATTAGAGCGTTCATATCTATCTATCTATCTATCTATCTATCTATCTATCTATCTGACTAGCTAGAAGTATGTCCATATCTATGTATTTATCTATATTAGAATGTTCATTATCTATCTATCTATCTATCTATCTATCTATCTATCTATCTATCTATCTATCTATCTCAGTCTGTTTATATCTATCTCTATTCATATCTATCTAAGCGTATATATATATATATATATATATATATATATATATATATACATATATATATAAGATTCTCGACTCTCCCGTCGAATCTGACGTATGAGGGTCAAGCAGATAAATTCCTAAAGAACCAACAGCCCGACAACAGCACATGAGATTTGATTATAGTGGTGAAGGTTTTGTGCAGAACCTTCCAGGCATTTTGTAGGGCCGAATATATACTCTTATATATATATATATATATATATATATATTGGCCAATAATTTTTGTTGGCTTTCACGAGGAGAGAATACGTAGTAGTGTACTTCGTCCTCAAATCTATTGTCGATATGTTGACCATTCTCTCTTTTCTTAATGGTATTCTAGTACATCGGCCACCGACAACTTTTCTCACCTAAGTTTATATGGAAAACAAACATTTGCGTTGGCATTCCTTTTGTTCTAGAAAACGGAGGATAAACATAATTAGAACCCTGGTTCATAGGGCATTAATGATATGTACAGAGTCTTTCTTGGATGATGAAATCAATTTTGTAAAGGAAACCTTATGTAGTTTAGGGTATCCCCCACCCCGATACTGTTCGTTCGGTCATTCGGAACAAGATTGTGGAGTTCAGAAAGGTTAAACTTTGTACTGTTAAAAGATTCCCTGATTAGCTTAGACTACCCTTTCCAAGTGTGAAAGCATAACTAGGCAGATTTCAGCTAATGTTCGTTGTTGTTTTTTTTCTCGGCTGAGGTCCGTATAGTTTTCCAAACCCGGCCTATGCTTCAAGGATGCTATCTCTCCCCCCATCAAATTCTAATTTTTACAAATATAATTGTAGTTGCGGAGAACTGCTCAACGCTTGGACATGACAATCAAAGAATATGTTCTCACTAAGATCAGGAATTCCACCTGGACGTGCCCCAAATATCTATGGTTCTGCCATATGTGAGCAACTCTTAAATAACAATAATAATAATTTTAGTCCTGACTGGTTCACTGTTGTGTCCCGATTTCACTCTCTGTTTCATCACAAGTTGCTGGAGTCACTTTATATTGGGTCCCGCAAGCCTTCCCTCTGTAAACAGCGTGAATGTTTGTTGGGGTTCGCTGTTATTTGTCTCTAGCTCTTTGTGTTAATGTTTTGTTTTTCTCCTCTTCATTTTCCTGTTGTTTTAATCTAAGTTAAATCTCCCGTAGAGGCCTGAAGAGCGGGAGCGAAACCGATTGCTCCGTTTTTAAAAATGTCATGTAATATTAAGCTATACACGTTCATTTCTTTAATTAAATCTTGTACCTTTAAAAATATTTTCAAATATATATATATATATAATAAATCTCTCATCTATTTTCACACATCAGGTTCAAACAAACTTATTCAGTTTCTATGCTTGTGTCGTGTATGACACTTCATTCCTTCTCGTGACCTGCATATGTGTCCACATATTGTACAACATCGAGGATCTCGGGACATAGGGACAGGAATATTTGTTAAAGCTTTTCATTGCTGACTTTCGAAATTTCTGATACCACTCTGGCACAAAGTTAGTATGAGGCACGTTGACAGCTAAGACGTTACTCATTAGCTGGTCTTTACAGTTGAGCCACGGTCGTCTTACGGTTCTTTGTTCACTGTGAAGCTGGCTATACGTTAACACCTTAGGTATTCTGTCGTCACTAATCCTTGACCGACCGTGGGAAGCTACCTAGTCCTCTGCACCAGGTAAGTCCCAATTCTAACAATGTTGTGTATTTGCAAGAAGATCAGCATTGGACACCCTATCTTAAAAAGGCTATCCACAGCTTGCGCAGAGACACCTTGGATGAAGACAGCCAGCTGGTTGATATGAGACCTATATAGGTCTCATATCAACCAGCTGGCTGTCTTTATCCAAGGTCCCTATGTCCCAATATCCTCGCTGTCTCCACGATTCTGAGCCGTACAGCAGTGTGATCAAAACGGCTGTTCTATAAACCCGATATATATATATATATATATGTGTGTGTGTGTGTGTGTGTGCTTGCGTGTGTTTGTGTGTTTGTGTGTGTGTTGTTAATATATATATATATATATATATATATATATATATATATATATATGTTAACCATGTTTGCCGCAGTCTCTGAATATGGAATCCAGTGAAGTCCTTAATCTGTTCGATATCAGAGGTCGGCAGTGAAGATTCAGAGAAAGTAGCGGTTGTTAACTAATTCTTTAAGTCTTCGATATCAGGTTGGCAGTGCAGACATTTTGGGAGAAAAAAAAAAAATGGCTGCCTTTATACACGTCGCATTGAATATTTTCAGCTTTCTGATTGGTTAACCCTTCTATTGGTGAACTATAAAATGAGTCAGCTCATTTTGGCTGGCTCCCTAGTACATATATACACAAACAACTGTTTTTATGTATGTGTTGTTGTTTATATATATATATATATATATATATATATATATATATATATATATATAACCCAAGTATATGATTGGTGTATATGGAATAAATTACAATAATCAACAAATACTATTCTTAAAAGCGTGGACAATACAGAGTAGAGCAAATATAATTACTTATTCGAAAATTATAACATAAATATGCTATAAAATCACTACAAAAATAGCCATTTTGTTTCAACACTCCTGATTTCTTATCAAGTGATGGTGTTGAATCAACACCATCACTTGATAAGACATCAGAAGTGTTGGAAACAAAAATGGCTATTTTGTAGTGATTTTATAACATATTCATGTCATAATTTTTGAATAAATAATTATATATATATATATATATATATATATATATATATCTTGCTTTTTAAGCCTTACCATGTCATGTTTTTTTCTTCTCAATTTCCAACAGACACTTCAGTTCATCTTTTCTTTCTAGAATCTTTCTCTTCTCATATTTTCCTTCTTATTTTTTTATCCTTCCTCTTTCTTTCTTTTTTTTTCATTTCTGTTTTGTCTTTGTCCTTTTTCGTCATTCTTTTTTTCGTGTTTTTTTTTATTTCTTTATAATTTTCTCTTCTTACTTTCCAACATTTTTTCTGTAATACTCCTTTCTCATTCACTTGCTTATCTTTTCTTTACCACCCGCATGATCTGCGATCAAATGTAGCACCTGTTCATCTATAATGACAATGATAATATTAGCTGTTTCTTAAAAGGAAATATACAGAATTCATTTATCGAGTAGTCAGGGAAATTTCGGGAGAGTAGCATAATAGAATATCAAAGAAATGTACCGAATAACAGAAACGACGTCGGTTGGTTGACTATCATCATCAGCAGCAGCAACAAAGTAAATTGTTAGCATTGGAATCTCGAAGGGAAATAATGACCTAATCAAGAAGTTGAGATTCCACACTGCTTCGAAGAAATGGTTAGGAAGAAAAAAAATAATCAACCACTACAGGGAAGAGGGATAACAGCTATTCGTCCTGATAAACGGTTGTATAGGAATAAATTGTCGTTGCCGACACCGTAGTTTGAACACAGATCGCCAGTGAGCAAACACAGACGATTCCATTATTAATTAAGTAGAACACGTGACCGTAAAGGAAAAAGTATAAATGGGAATTAGCGTGACGTCTAAGTTATCGCTATTCTCTATGCCATCTACTATACTGTCTCTTTATATTGATCATTATACGGATTTATATTGATCATTATACGCATTGATATTAGTATTACTAGTGAGAGTATTATTTGAAGGCTTTGATAATACTTTCAACAATTTAGAATGATTTGGATGCAAGGCAATCCTGAAACAAATTAACTCACTATCTTTGTTGTAATGATTACTATGATTGTAAATGTTGTAATGATTTACTATGATTGTAAATGTTGTTTAATACTGTTTATTATAAAACAGAGCATTTACTTAAATATTTGTATCTATCTATCTATATATATATATATATATATATATATATATATATATAAACATAAAAATGTCTTAAAACAATTGTCTGACTTCGTCTATTTCATAATGTGTGACGTCATTTGTTTACATTTGATACGCTATGAGCAGATGTGAATATACGTGAGAGATTCATGGATGATTGAAGATTACAAGCAGTAAATTCGACCTTGCTAACCAAACAATCCTCTGTGGCCGAATCGGTTAAAAGGCACGTCAGGCTATATGACCGTTCCGTATAGGATACAGGTTCGAATCCTGTCGGAGGAAGAATATTTTCTATGACAATTTTTCGGACATTCGGTAAATGTTGTTTAATACTGTTTATTATAAAACAGAACATTTACTTAAAGATTTGTATCTATAAGAAGAATGTTAAACATAAAAATGTCTTAAAATAATTGTCGGACATTGTCCATTTCAAGATGCGTGACGTCATATATATATATATATATATATATATATATATATATATATATATATATATATATAGGTGGCCATTCGCATTCAAGGATACCTGTCTACTAGGGCGGCTAGCCAATCCTTATTGCAGACGCTCGCTCAGGTACGTTTGTCATTGACCAACACCCACAGAGCTCACCTGTGGTTTATACTGCAACTAGCCTGAGCAGGCCTTTCTTACAATTTAAGAGAGGAGCGTGTTATCTAGCTGATCATCAATCTGAACAAGGTGAGCATACTCAAACCCTCGGTCACGATGACTTGCGACTTCGTGCGAGCACAGCTATCTACGGCCCCCTAGTGTTCCGTCAACCTAATTTCATTCGCAAGGCATGGGTCAGCTCGTGACCTCCAGACCGATAACTTCAGGAAGTCTCCTTCCTGTCAAATCAAACGTAGTGAGATTCGAAAGCGAACGTTCTAAGCACTCGTCCCATAGATATAGTTTTACGGTATGCATGTTATTTTTGAATTCAATTGGTTATATACATATATAGTCATCCACAGACCGACTGTTTCGCTGTATCACAGCTCATCAGTGTGGCTAGACATCCGATTGCTTCAAGTCAGGATTGAAATCCGACTGATTCGGCAACAGTTAGAGATTTTCCCTTAAGCCACGGTTGAAAGAAAGGCAAATTTTTGACATACTTAAACATAAACACCCCAATGACTGGCAGTGCTCAATTCAAGAAAGAGGCTTATTTATAATATATATATATATATATATATATATATATATATATATATATATATAAAATAGAGATATATTTCCGATTCTCACCCATCGAAGTGCAGTTAAAATGCACTGAAACCAAGTTGCATCTTTGTAGTGAGTAAAATGGAGTAAAATTGCAATTATCATGAGCTTTTTGGATTAATGCTGTGAACGTTGGAATTTATATATTACTTTCGTTCTCATCGTATAAATATATATATATTATATATATATATATATATATATATATATATATATGTCTCTTCCCGGAATTGGATTATATATATATATATATACTATAAACAGACTGTCGCCCCGGTATATTGATTCAATGTTCACTTTGAAAACGCACTAATAAGAAAAAAGCAAAATTCAAGAAAATTATTGCATAAAAAAATCAATCAAACTAAAAAGAAAAACTTTTAAGACAAACACCTTTTTAAGAAAAACAAGGATTCTCCGCCAATGGATTTAATATTTCTATATAATGAAATAAAATTGTAATAATATTAGAATAATAATATTTTATTGATATTATAATAAGATAATATTGCCACCATCGTTAGAGATTTTAAGAGAAGGTACTACACTTTGATGGCCAAAGAGTAAAGAAAAATGTACTTCTTGAAGCACTGGCTAATCAGTCAAAGAATACCAGATATTTCTTCAATATGTGTCCGTATCTCTGAGCTGAGGTATTTTTATTCTTGTATTATTTACATTATTCAGACTGTTATCCTCATATTCATTGGCATATTCACAACGTTTCCATTGTTGTACGACCTAACCTTCTTCAGGTGATTGTAATTAAGGACGCGTGGTTCAGTGGATAAAGACGTTGTTTTTTCAGGCGTAAGGGCAGACCCAAAATGTTGTGAGTTCACTACCAGGCCATAGTAGTGGTGAACAAAAAAAAATCGGAGAATTTAAAGGGAAATAACTGAGACATCCGGAAGAGGCATGGCACGAGGAACTAGAACTATTTAATGGATTTAAAATGAAAGGTTTACAATTCAAATTCCAGTCACCTGAAGAAAATATGGATCGTACAACGGCCTTTGAACGTTAAATATTGCAATGAAGATAAGGATAAGAAAATTATAATGTAAATGATACAAACTAAAATAATATTTCTTTTATAAGATTTAAAACAGCTAACATAATTAAATTTAAAAGCATTCTCGTTATTTTAAGGAATGGCCCTTTTATTTTTGATCTGTTTTATTGCAAAACTATCTTTTAAAATACAAGTTCTTTTATTCATGAAAAATTGTTGCTTCATCACCTTCGAAAATTTGTCGATGACTTGACAAAATTGTTGTCTGCTGCTGATATCGTAAAAATGTACTTGCACCTTATTCTTCAATAAAAACAACCAAAAAAAAAAAAAAAAAACTTGTCTTGCAACAACTAATGTAGGGAGACTGTAAACCCAGAACACCCCAACAAAAGACACTAAGTAGCGCGTTTATCTGTACGCCCATCCCGTGAAGAACATGATGCAAGATCAAGTTTACAGCCAACGAACAAAAATTGCTCGAGTCTCATTTGCCCTTCCCCATTAGGAGACGCCTCAAATGTGCTAGATAAAATACCCGGCTATATTAGCTCAATCTTTACAAAGAAAAAAGTATTGCCTTGGGGGTAGGACGACACTTGGGGCTCGAGCTAATATCCAAATTTTATCTCTCCGTTTACCACTTTCTTTTATCACGTTTATTTACGCTTTTTTTTCTTTAATATTCTCCATTTCTCTTTTTAATCGTTTCTGTTTATGTGCGAAAACTTATATATTCAGCAATCAAACTTAACTCTACTAAGCACGCCTTATTTGCTTGTCTCTAAGTAACACTAACCATACTCGGAAAAGTCTTTTCCACCCTCTTTATTTTCGTAGCTGTCATAGGAATCGACATTTATTAAAATATTTTCCAAATTTTACACTTTTTGTTTATTGAGCTTAACATTGAAGAAAGTATTATCAAAGTTTTAATATATATATATATATATATATATATATAAATGAAGTTAAAATGTTGGTTAATCAGTCAGCTAGTTTATTGCTGATAGAATAGGTTACTTCCGGATGTTCTATTTATGCACTATGTCATTTCCGGATGTCCAGCTTATGTATTATGTATCCTGATGAATTTTTACTATAAACTATAATCTTTTCTTTTTTTATTTTCTTCTCTTCAATTATCTTATCTCGAGCATATATACCCTTTTTTTAGGTCAATACGGTGGATAATGGACCATATGTAAATCAGATTAAAAATAATCGGAGAAAGTTCGAAAGTCCAGTTGAATCTATTAATTCACTATGCGTGTTAATTTATTAATGAATGAATTTGATCCTTCCACACCTCCCACTATGGGTTTCATGCAGGACAGATATAATATATTTGGATGACAACTAACTATTTATAAAGAAATGGAAATATATATAAAAAAAAAATCTGCAATGTAAAGTCAAAATCATGAATAATCATTCATTAAAATGTATCACTAAATGTAACAATAAATAACTGATTTTTAAAGCAAAAATTTTTTTAATTAGTTTATTTTGAAATATAATACAACTTTTGAATCCTTTTTTTTTTTTTAAATTATTTTACACCAGATTTCCAAAAAAATTACGTAATAATGTCGTTTTTTGACATTAAAAAAAAATCAAAATACGACATTATTAATAATTATTTTTGCACCAACCTAATATAAAAATAAAAATCCTGTTTTTTTCATTTAAAATAAATTTTTAAAACTAATTAATATTTTTTCATGGTTTTAGGTCCATTTAAGTTTTTATAAAATAATCAAAAAGCAGTAATACCCTTTATTTTATATATATATATATATATATATATATATATATATATATATATATATATATATATATTATATATATATATTCATATTTATTATATATATATATATATTATATTGTTATTTAATTATTTACAAGTGAAATTTCGTAAATAGAAAAAAATACAAAAGATCTGTATTAATTTATAACAAAAAAACAATCTTCAAAAATGGTTTAATAGTGACACCACTTCTAAGTAAATATTACCCTCATTTACAGGAGAACTGGCTTTGCGTGACTAAGAACTGTATCATCAAAATACGCCGTCCCAATTATAATAGGTATAAGAATAAGAAATACAAAAAATAAATTGGCCGCCCCTTTTGGTTTTCTTTTTTATACTAGAACATCAAAAAAATGTAGCATAAGGGAAATAGAAAAATCTTCGGCCTTAGCAACCTAAATTATGGAGGAAAAAAGGAGATCAAAAATTCAAAGTGGAATGATATTGAAATGATGAGGAATCATAAAAAATACGAAAGAACGTTTTTGTTTTTACAAAAACCAAGGAATCATTACATATGCTAAATAAAATCTTCTGAAAACCAAGCAAGCATATAAATGTATATATATAATAAATAACAATAATTAATAGAGAAAATATGAATATAAAAAAAATTTTTATGACCATTGGTTAAAAAATGGTTGCTGAGACATTAAATTTATAAAATTAAATTCATACAAAAAGTATTATTCAATTACAAATGGCCCATGGATTTTTTATTGTTAAATCCAAATTAACTTTAACGATAAATTCAAAATCAAAAGTCGTAAAAAAAATTTTGAGTTATAATTAAAAAATTTTTTCCATTTGATTTTCTAGTTATTTAAACATGGAACTAGAAAATCGTAATGGTTAACATTTTATAAATGGCTATTATTTATTCCAATCACCTGAAACGAATAATTTGTAAATGACGAAGTAATATCATTATATTTATAAATATATATTTATAAACATATATATATATTTTTAAATATAATAACATATAAATTTTTTTTCTGTCATTATAATATACAAAATTAATAAATATAATATTAAAATATATTTCACATATTTTTTATATAAAAATAATATTAGTCAAAGGTTATTTTAAATAAAAATATAAAAAATATTTTAAACATATATATCGTTTTTTGTTTTAAAACAAAAAATAAAACAATAATACGCATTATGAATAATTATATATATAATAAATATAAAAGAAAGTTAATCATGTTGAGCCATAGAAAAAAATTTAAATATATATTTAAAAAATTCCTTTAAAATTGCATGTTTTCATAAAACTTTTTTTGTGCTAACGTAAATATATATATATATATATATATATATATATATATATATATATATATATATATATATATATATAAATTTTTCATTTAAATTTAATTTTAGATGAGGAAAAAAATTTACATTAAAGGCATTTTTGAAAAGCAAAATCTGAAATTAAAATACAACCTGTTTCGTCCCAGACTACTTATCAATTTGCATATTCTTGAAATTTTTTGGGAACCGTATAAATTAATTTTTAAATTAAAGAATGTTTCTTTTGTGGGAAAATATTATAAATTTCAAAGAAACTAGAACAATTTCGTATATTCAGACCCAGCAAGCAAAAGGGAAGTTTACAAAGGAAACTCACGAGATCTGATATTTAGGACTCAACAATTTGATATTAAATATGGATATACCTAGATAAAATTATTGTGGGAAAAAAATAAAATATATTACATTGATATATATTTATTAAATGTTCAGGATAGCAGAACCAGAACTGTTGGTAATTGATATTCCCGAAAAAGACGGTTCAAAATAATTTGGGGGGATAAATGCTGTTTTATTCTCGAATTTTTGTTAGACATCCTCCCTACTTGTAATCGTATTCACAATTACACTTGTATTGGAAAATCAATCCAATAATATGACACCAAAGGACGTCCTTTTTAATGGAAGAAAAGGACGTATAACAAATATTATATTGTTGACACGACTACATAAAAAATATTTATAAATATTTCTTTTTTTCCACCGCTATATATATATATATAATATATATATATATATATATATATATATATATATAAATAGATAAATAGAATGAAAATAATGATTTATGTATAAAATGTTAAAATTTTAAATATATATACCATATTATTTTATGTTTTAATTTAAATATTATTTATTATTTAATTTTGTTTTTAATTATATATAATAATTTTTTATTTTAAAATCTTAGACTTTTTATTACAATCTTAAAATGATCATTTATGTTGGCTTGGGAAAGAATTTCTTATATTTAGAATATATTTAAATCTATTCTAAATTAAAAATTAACATTTATCCTATAATATAGCATCTCAATATATATATATATATATACACATATATATATATATCAGGCCATCCCATATGTTCTGTCCGAATTTTACCATTTTTTAAAATGAACGAAGTTTAAAGAGTATTTTATAATGTCTAATGGAGCTGAACATTATTTTTATGTTTAGATGCATTTAAACTGATCAAATTTTATTTCAGAGAACAATAAAATTTTGTTTGATTAAAACCCTGCTAACATGGAAGTACCCAAGAATCATTTGAGGCACATAATGCTTTATGAGTTAAAGAAAGGAAACTCAGCAGCCGAAGCGGCTAGAAACATTCACTCAGTTTATGGAGAGGAATGTGTGAATGAAAGAACTTGCAGAAGATGGTTTGCAAAATTCAGAGGTGGAGATTTCACCCTTGAAGATGAAGATCGAACCGGACGTCCAGTTGAGTTTGATGAAAAGCTTCTTGAAGCAGCCCTTGAAGAAAATCCTGCTTTATCAGTTGAGGAATTGGCAGTGGTTCTCAGTTCAAACCATACAACTGTTCATCGTCATCTTCAACAACTTGGAAAAGTTCCTAAACTTGGAAAATGGGTGCCTCATGAATTGTCTGAAAACAACCTCAAATCCCGAGTTGACATCTGCTCTTCTCTCCATTCTCGCCAACTTGTTTCACCTTTTTTGGATAGACTTGTGACTGGCGACGAAAAATGGATCTTTTATCGAAATGTTAAGCGTCGTAGACAGTGGCTTGGTAAAGGGAAGGACCCCAGCCACAGCCGAGAAGGGAACTTCATGGGCAAAAGGTTCTTCTTTCAATCTGGTGGGATTGCCAAGGAATAATCCACTTTGAATTCTTACCACCTAATGCAACAATTAATGCTCAAAATATACTGTCAGCAATTAGAGCGTTTGAACCAAGCTTTGAGGAAAAAAAAGCCTGCTCTAGTGAATCGAAAAGAGGTGATGTTTCATCAGGACAATGCGCGACCCCACACAGCAAGAATCACGTCACAAAAAGATCGAAGAACTTGGTTGGGAGAAAATTCCTCATCCACCTTATTCTCCCGATCTTGCTCCTTCAGACTACCATTTGTTTCGTAGCTTACAGAATCATTTGGAAGAAACAGCTTTTGTAACACAGGAAGAGGTTAAAACTGACATTTGTGAGTTCTTCGAATCAAAGCCAAAAGAATTTTACAGTAATGGAATTAGTAAGCTTGTTAATAGATGGAAGGAAGTCATAGATAATCAGGGAAAATACATTGTTGATTGAATCTGTAATTAAATGTAACATTTGGTCACTTGTTTTCTTTATTCAAAATTCGGACAGAACTTATGGGATGACCTGATATATATATATTATATATAAGTACACACACACACATATATATTTTAAATATAAAAGAATATATATATATATATATTTTAAGTTTATTTGAAAATAGATTGAACATAGCATAAAACAGACTGTGTTTTATAAATTAGTGTTGATTATGAAAATTCATTTTATATTAAAATGTATTGAAAATTATTCTTAAATTAGTTTTTTCCTTTGTATTAATATTTTGATAAAAAAATTACCTAAATTTTTTTATATTTTTAATATATATATATATATATATATAAATATATATATATATATATATTGTTTTTAAATTTTAAATAACATTTTGTGTGTGTTGAATTTTTGAAAAATTTAATAATTAAATTTTATAGAGAATTTTTTTTTTTTTTTTTTTATAAAATAAAAAAATTTAATATTTTAAAATCTTTTTTTGTATGCGTTTATTTATTTTGAATTTTTCCTGGAAATAAACATTTAAATTTTTAAAAAAGTAAAACAAATGATGGCTCATATTTTTTAATATATATATTGATTTTTATAAAATCATTCAAAAAAATTCACAAAATAAAAATAAAAAAAAAAACAATGTTACAATGGAATCAAATTGTTGAACATTTTTTTTCAAAAATATTTAAATAAAAATATATATCTTAAATATTCTTTATATATATATTTAAATATAATGAATTATATTAAAATTTTTACATATTTAATAATAAATTTTGTTTGGATTATTTTAATTTAAATTTTTAATTATTTTTATTTAAATTCAAATTTGTTTATAAAAAAATAAAATCAATTTTATATAAATTTTTTAGTACATTTTTATATTCAGTTTTATTTTAATAAATTTAATTTCTTATAAAATAAAAAATTCCATTTTTTTTTTTTAAAAAAATTTTACTTCAATGATTTTATTTTTTGAAATTAAAATTGGAAAAAAATATTTGGTTTTATCCTAAATAAAAACATTTAAATAAATCTTTTACAAATTATAAAAAATATAAATATCTTTAAAATTAAAAAAATTTTTGATTTATCATTAAATGTTTATTTTCTTTTTTTTTAACTTTTTTTTTTCTAAGTAATTTGTTTAATATATATTCCTTCCTACTTATATATTTATGAATATAATATATATTTTATTTTTCACAATATTTTTGTTTGAAATTCGTTTGGAATATATATAACGCCTTATTTCAAATTAGCATATTTATAACAAAAATTCAAATTATTTTTCAAAATCAAATTTTTTCAAAATATAAGAGGGAAAAAATATAAAATTTTAATTTTCAAATGTGTAAAAAAATACAAAAAATTATTTTATTTTAATGTAAAAATTATATTTTCATCGTTTTTATTTTAAACATAATATATATATATTTTAAAAATTTTTTTAAATAAATTATTATTTTATATAATATATTTTTTAAATTTAAAAGAAAAATTAAATTTTTTATATATATATAAATATATATATATATATATATATATATATATATATATATATATATATATATATTGCATATATCAAAAAAAGGAATAGACGACGTTAAGATTCCATGTAATAAGCTTTTCACCATAACCCCTTTAACAGGGTTCTGGATCATCAGACTTTACTTCTAAAAGAATGAAAAATTTTGAAAAAATTTTTCATTTTTTTTATCGGACCTCATCAAGTATACGTAAAATTAAATAAATGAGGAAGTCAAAAAAGTCCATCTAGAGAGGATATGAGTTTTGTCATATGTATCATTTTAGTTTCCTATTTTAACCCCAGTGTGTCGGCTTATTCTGTTGCTCAAATTTAACGCGTCTCGTCTCTATATAGATATATAGAAGGGGGGTTTGATAAGAACGACATTAAAGGAAAATTACAACAACCCCAATAAATTACACGACAGGTTTCATTCAAATTCTTAGACGCTGTTAATTTATTTTTACTTTAACGTGCATATTTGGGAGGTTAAGGTTTGATAAATATCTAAATGTTTAAACAATCTATGAAGAAATTAATTTGAAATTCGGTGGAGTTTGGGTATTTTCTATGAAAATATTGAATAATTTTAAAAAATTATAGTAAAAATTTTCCATTTTAATTTTAATCTATAAATTTTTTTCCTATTTTTTTTTTACATTTAAAAAAATCCTTGTTTAGACATATTTAATTGATTTTTTGTTTTTTTTTAAAAATTTTATTTTTTTTTTTTGTTTCGTTTTTTAAATTTTATTGTTTTAATTTTATTGATAAATTTTAAAAATAAAATTTGTTAAATAATTGGAAAAATTTGATATATTTATAAAATTTTTATTTATTTATAAATAAATATATATAATAATTCTAATATATTATTTATTCATTTTTAAATGTTTAATTGAAATGATTCTTTTTATTTTTTTTCTTTTTCTGATTTTGATAATAAAATTTTAATTTTAGGTTTCTTAAAAAAATTTTTATAAAAAATTGTCTTATAAATTTAAGATATTTTTTAATATATTTTGCTTTTTAGATATTGATTCATATAATTTAAAAATATTTGGAAGATAGCTCGAAAATGACAATTTGACATTTATGACAGATATTTAAAACTATATTCATATATAAAATATATATATAAATTCATATATAAATATAAATAAAAATATATATATAAACATCATATATATATATTATTTATAATTATATTATCAAACAAAATAATTTGCAAATGATATATATTCTTACGAAACATATATATTTTTAAATTAGCATATGATATATTTTTTATATTTGTAACATAAAAACATTTATATTTAAAAAAAAAATTTTCATTAATGAAACAAATTACATTCCATTTTTTTGATCATTTTTTATGTGTATTTTTTTAAATATATTATAAAAATTAATTTAATTGCAAAATAAAACATCAATTAAAAATATAATTTTTTATTTAATTTATAAAAACATTTTCCAAAATATTTTATTTATATTTAAAATAAAAAAATTTTATTTAAAGGTATTTTTATTAAATATTATAAAAATATAAATAAATTAATAATAAATTTATTTATAATAATAAATATATAATATAAATATTAAATTTTTTTAAAAATTTTTATATTTTTGATATTTATAATTTAATTTAAAGTAAAAAAAAAAATTTAAAATCCTTTAATTTTTTTTTTGGTTATAAAAATATAACACAATTTGTTAAATATTTAAAATTTCTTTTTTTAAAAAAATACATTTTAATTCCATTTAAAAATTTCTTTATATTTTTATTCGTTCAATATATTTCATATTTTTTGAAAGTATGATTTTTAAAAATAAATATTAAAAAATTTGTTTTGCCTTTTTCAATATATATATTGATAATTCATTTTTTTCAATTTTCAAGAAAAATTTAAGTTTTTTTTTTTTTATATATATATCAAATTATATATAAATATATATATATATCTATATATATATATATATATATATATATATATATATAATATTAAAAATATATATTGATATATTTTTTTTTAAACATTTTTTTATTATATTATTATCATAATATTTTCTTTGTTTTTTTATTTAAACAAATAAAAAAAAAAAAAAATTTCTTTCCATTTTGAATATTTGTTTCAAGTTTTTAAAAATTCAAAAAAACATAAAAAAGTATCATTTTTTTAAAAAGAATTTATAAAAAATTTTAAAAAATTATTCATATTACATTTTCTAATTTATTTTATATTTTTCTAATTTTTTAAATTAAAATTTTATATTTAAAAAAAAAAAAAATTTTTTCCATTTTATTAAAATTAAAGTTTTTTTTTTATAATTCAAAATCCTTCTTTGATCATAAATTTCATATATAAATTCTTTATATATAAATATATCATATTAAATATATTTTTTATATTGCAATATATATATATATATATATATATTATATATATTATATTATATATTATATTTATCTTTTTTAGCTTTGCATTTTAGATTTTGTAAGGAATTTAAAAAAAATGAATGCTTTAAAAAAATGCATTTTAAAGTTTTTCAATAACAATTTTCTTTTCATTTCAGGTTGTTTTTTTTTTTTTTGTTTCTCTTTGAAAAGTCCCAGGTTTGTTTTAATGAAAATTGTTTAAAATTTTTAAATTTTAACTCATTTTTCCATTTCTTTTTATGTGGAATTATTATCTTTTTTATCAGTAAAATATAAACATTTCGTTTAAATTTTGAATTTTTGCTAAATATATTGGATTGTGGATTATTTTCACTTGAAATTCGAAATTCGAAAATTTAATATAATATAATTATTATTGGAGGCAAATATCCCTTTTAATTTTAATTTATATATATTTTATTATATTTATATTATAAAAAATAAAAAAAAAAAAAATAAAAAACTACTTTAGTCATCACCTAAAATTTATCGATTTTAAAAAAAACACACAACACACACCACTCAAATTAAAACAAATTTTTTATTTTTTTAAATTTGTGAAATTCCGGAGTTTTTTTTTTTTTGTTTTCTGAAATTTTTTTCTATTTTTTATTGAAAGAATAGAAAATTTTTTCTTAAGTGAAAAACTTTAAATTTTTTTTTTTTTGGTATTAGGATTGTTCATTCTAAAAACAATTAAATACCTAAAATAAAAATTGACGAAATAAATTATTTTTAAATTTAAAAAAATTTTAAAATTATTGTTTATATATATATATATATATATATATATATATATATATATATATATATATATATATATATATATATTTTTATGACAAAAATAATGTTTTACAAGTTTAAAAATTTATTGGTATTAAATTTTTTACTAAAAATAAAATCACATTAACAAAATCATTGAAACGAAAAAAAAGAAAAATCACCATATTGATCCATATTTAAAATATTCAAAGAATTTTACTTATAAGCCATTATCAAAGATGACAATTTACTTTATTTATATTAAAATTATACGGACAAGACAGTTCAAATGATAGTCTGTGATTGTTTAAATGGATGATTTCTCTTTATTTTTATAAACCTTATTTTTATTAAGATGCTTTAAGGCAAAAATTATGTCACCATTTGCATCTCATGACGTCAAAACTGACCACAATAAAAGTTCCTTTGGTCTTTATTTCCCATTTTACAAGACGTTGGTATAAACCAATGGCATATATATTATAATTATAGATTTTGTTCTCTATATTTGTGTATTTCGTTGGTCCGAAATTTATATATATATATATATATATATATATATGTGTGACGGTTACACACCTGGCCCAGGGTCGAATCCCTTGGTTACGGCGCCAACTGTGACGTCGCTCCTCCTGGTCGCTCCTCCTGGTTCCAAGCGTGCCGCTCCAACCCCTTGGTTGGATGATCACCAGCCTCGCCTTTCCCAACTCGCTTCCAATACCTGGTTACTGAAGCAACTGTACTGATCTCCGGTCTGTCTACCCACGCTGTGTTTAGATCTTAGACAGACGGGACCAGCAGGGATTGGGGCCGATACAAGTTGAGTCCGACGGGGGTGGCAAAACACAAATAAAAAAAAAAAAACTCACGAGACAAAAAAAATTACTGATAAAAAAAAATGGTAACAACCTTTTATATCTAATGTCCGTTACATAAAAAAAAAATTGTTCTCATTTCCCGACCCGCTCTGTGGACTATGGCACAAGCTTCTATCACACAACCTAAAGATTTCGAATTGCCTACTCTTTAGAATTGTGTATGTCGGAGTGTGGTTTAGTTCGACACTGGGGCTAATTTCTATCGATCATTCGCAGTTGATTCTTCTCTTCGACTTGAGTTGTATTTCTTCTTCTTCGTCGACTTAGATGGAACTTCTCTTGTCTTCGACTTGGGCTGGATCTTCTCTGCGGCTTTTGGCTTCTTCGTCTACTTGGGCTGGAAGTTCTCTTGTCTTCGACTTGGGTGGAAGGATTTCTTGTTTCGACTTGGGTGGAAGGGCTTTCTTGCCTTCTTCTTCTCTGCTTGGGCTGCTCTCTGTCTTCGACTGGGTGTCTTCTTCGCCGTCCCGGGCTGAACTCTTCTTCTTCGTCTGGGCCGGGGCTGAACTTCTCTTGTCTTCGACTTGGGCTGGAAGGATTTCTTGTCTGAGGAACTTTTGCCCTTCGAAGGGCTGAAGGATTTCTTGTCTGAGGATTCTGAATGAATCGGGGATGCCCGCGTTCAGGCTCTCTATCCCCTGCCCGCGGTCCAGCTGCAACTCAACTCTCAACTCCAACTGATTTCTGTCGACTGGGGTCCTGCTTTTATTGACGCCGCAACAAACCGGGGTGGGTCTGTCGGCGTCAGGGTTTTCTCAATAATTCCAAAAGTCGCATTATTTCTGATTTCCCATTATCGCTATTGTTTTCACCCCTACTTCCTCACAGTGCCTTTGGTGGGGAGGCGCACACCCATCTCTCCCGGTCTCTCGTATGTCAGGTGACCGTTTTCGACCAATGGTTCCTGATCGAGCATTTCTTTCTCCTCTTTCTGCAGATCCACGTGACCGTTTCCGACCAATTGTTATTGATCGAGCATCCTTTCTCCTCTTTTTCGGGCGTGGTTTACATCGTTCTTGTTTTAAAAAAAAAAAAAATCCAATTTTGCCCTTTTTCGCACGTACGAAAAAATGACAATCTTGGCTTTTTCTCACCTGGGCTTTGTCAAAACAGCCTGCCGCTAATTAGATGTGACTTCAGGAAAGAATATTGGCGCCATCTGTGAGCTGAGAAAACAATCGTTTTTTTCACCTCTTGTTTTTGTCAGACCCGACAGTCAGAAAATCTTAATTATCTACATTGAAAATGTCCCCACTTTATTATCGTGGGTTTCTAATTTTTAACAGGTCAGAATCTGTATACAGTTCCACCGGTCACCTTCTCAACCCAAAAAGACACTTTTTCTCCGATTAAAAAAATTTCGTTTCTATTGTTCTAAAAAATTCCCCTTTCTCCAAATTGATAATGAGTCTTTCCACGCAAAAAAGTAGGCTAGATGCTTTTGACCGATATTTGGTTTTCAATCAAGCGGCCCGTTTTGATATCAAGTCTGGTTTTTTTTCTTTCTTTTTTATTATTTTTTTTCATTTCAAATAACAATTCCAATTGTCTTTTAAAAATTCGGCCAACACGCAGGCCAAGATATCTTTCTGACACCTGTTTTTTGTTAATGACCGGGTTTTTGCATTGTCCATTCTCTTTTTTTTTTTCTTTTCCTTTTTTTTTTTTTTTTTCTTCTCTTCTTTCCTTAGGATCGTCTAAGTACAATCTTAGTGAATTATTTTCAACTCAATTATTTTCCGTTTAAAAAAAAAATCAACAACCTGTTTAATAAACCGAGTAAAAAAAAAATTAAATCATATTTCTATGAATATTTCTAATAATGCAAGGTGCCACATATATGTATATATATATATATATATATCAGTGTGTGTGTGTATTTTGAAAAATAAAAAATATTAAAATTTTCAGACACACTGGTTATATATTAACATTTTTTCCTTCATTATTTCAATTAGGTTCCTCGACTAGTTTCGGCCAGAATGGTCATCATCAGGAGAAAAATATGCGCTTGTTAGTAGAAGCGAAGTACAGGAGTGAATGACTGTCTTTGAAAAAAGAGAACTTTATGTTTAGTTGTCACTTATATTTTATTGTTAATTTTGGTCAGTCCTTATGTTGTTTAAAAGACCTCTTTCAAATTATTTTTAGGATGGGAGATTCCTGACTTTCAGAAATCCTTCCTTGGTCATTTTATTGGTTGATGGGAATGGGATGTGTGTGTTACATGTATGTTATCTTTTAGTTTTGGGGGAGTGTGTGTGATGTGTGTATGTGTATATTTTTGTTAAAGTGTATGTATTAGTGTGAGACCTTAGTACCTCTGCAAGCATGTCTATGTTGTGCGAGTGTGGAATGTGGGTAGGGCTTGATGTATGGGGTTATATACTAATCCTGTCTATGTTAAATTTCAGGTTAAGTAATACGTAATTTATTGACATTTGGAAAAACGTTCATGAAAGTATATTTCGAAAATTATATTCGATAATGCATTTCGACTCTAATGGTTTTATCAGATGAATAACGAAAAATGTATTTGTAAACATAAAAGCTGTTTGAAATAATTAAATCTTTTATTATTTTTTCCAAGCTAGCGTTGCTCGTAACTAAAAGAGAAAGAAAATATGTGACTTTAAAATAGTCGTGCAACATTTTATATTTGACACTTTTAATAAATAGAATATAAACGTTAAACGTTGTTGTCTTCTAACATAAATATATATATATATATATATATATATATATATATATATATATATATATATATATATATATATATATAGAGAGAGAGAGAGAGAGATAGATAATAGATAGATAGATAATAATACTAGTGCTAATTATGCACATAATATGCAAAATATATAAATACTATATACATGTATATTTTTGAATAAAAATTCAACAGAGATAGAATCCAAAATTAGAACTCAATGTCTATTTTATTAAATATATAAAAAAAACAACATTTTACTAATATTCCATGGAATAAAAGTTTTTTCTTTTTTCATATATATATATATATATATATATATATATATATATATATATATATATATATATATAAAAAAAAAGGCTTAAACACTAATATTCCATGGTCATAATTTATTCCATTGGAATCGTAAATACGATCAATTCATTAGACCTATAAATTCAAAAAAAAACAAAAAACAACTCAGGAAATAAAAAAAAGATTTTTTTTTTTGATACGCCCAAATTTTGAAATGTTACTTATTTAGATTTTAAAATATTTTAATTATATATATATATATATATATATATATGTGTGTGTGTGTGTGTGTGTGTGTGTGTGTATATATATATATATATGTGTGTGTGTGTATATATGTGTGTGTGTGTACTTAGCTGTCTGTGTATGTGTGTATATATGTGTATATATGTAGGTGTGTGTATAGAGGTATATGTATGTATATGTATGGATGTACATGTATGTGAAGGATATATGTATATTTATATATACGTATATGGATGTATGTATATGTAGATGGAATGGATATATATGTAGATGGATGTATATGTAGATGTGTTAATATATGTGTGTGTGTATGTTTTGGTATGTATGTATATATTTATATATTTATATGGGTGTATATGTACGTATATAAGTATGTATATATAGTTAGACGGATAGATACAGGGATACATTGTTTATTTGTTTAAATGGGTGTATGTAATTGTATAGAAATGTAAGGTTTTAGGTATATATGTTTATGTGCACGTATGCGTATGTCCGTATGTATATATGTGGGTAAATGTGTATATATATATATGAAGGACTGGATGCGGATGGATGTATGTGTGTATATATGCATGTATCTGTGTGTATGTATTTTTGTATATTTTTGCTATATATATATATATATTTATATATATATATATATGTGTGTGTGTATATATGGATGTGTATGTGTGTATATGTATGTGTATATATATATATATATATATTCTGTGTATATGTATGAATGTGTATGTGTGTATGTATATATATATATATATATATATATATATATATATATATATATGTATGTATGTATGTGTGCATGTGTATGTATGTATATGTATGTGAAAAAAATGTGTATATGGATATAGATGGATATGTGTATCTGTGGATATGTGGATATATTTATATATGTGTGTACATGGGTATATGTGTGTGTGTATGCATATACATACGTGTATATATTATTGTTAACTGAATGAACATAAAATATATATAGGTCCTTGCTATTTTAGATAATCGTTTCATATATTTATATTTGATTTGTAACCTGGAGTCGATATTAAATTTGTCAAATTTTCTCAATTACACAGTTGCCCTTTCAGTAAATGTCCTTCAAGTTTACTTTCCTTCGTTTATCTCTCTCTCTCAAATCTCTTCTTTTCCTCCCTCCCTATTTCTGATCTTCAACATTAGATCGTCTATGGTGTGTGTATGTCACCACGAAATGTATCTTTATGCATTAGACATCCGACAACATTCATATTTCTCTTTTAAACCCCTTTCACTCACCTCTCCTAAAATTCTCTCTGTTAAGGTTTAATCTCCCTCCTTCTCTAGTATATTACCCCTTCATACTTTACTCTCTCTAAATTCTGTTTTTTTCCACTAAGTTGTTTTTTTTGTTTTTCTTTTTGAATTTGTAGGTCTAATGAATTGGATCGTATTTACGATTCCAATGGAATAAATTATGACCATGGAATATTAGTGTTTTAGCATTTTTATTGTATATATATATTATATGTTTATATTTTTTTTATTTTAAAAGAGAATCTATTTTTTTCATCTAGCTTTTATTGCAAGGTAAATCTAAGACCATTTTCTAAATATTCATATTTTCTTTCAAATTTTTTACATATTTAAAAAATATGCTTTATTCATATTTTACAGCTATCTCTATACATTCTATCTATCTATCTATCTATCTATATATATATATATATATATATATATATATATATATATATATATATATATATTTCTGCCTATCTTTCTAATAATCTATTTTTGTAAATCTCTAATACAATCTATTCATATCTACCTATTTGCATCCTATCTATCTATCTTATTTATTTATCTATCTATCATATCTATATATATATATATATATATATATATATATATATCTGTTCATATATATATATATATATATATATATATATATATATATATATATATAAAAACTGTTCATATCTATCTATCTCAGTCTTTTCAGATCTACCTGTCAGAATATATTTTTGTCTATCTCTCTTTCTTTCTGTTCATATATATATATATATATATATATATATATATATTATAAATTAATTGATTTAAAATATGTTTTTTTTTTTGTTACACAGTTTCTTACTATGTTTCAAAAATGGAAGCTAAAAGCCACGAATTTAATTTTGTGATTAAATTAAAAACATTAGTTCCATTTCATCCTCAAGCGAATTCGGTAAATTGTAAATTCAACTTCATCCCTGCTGTGCGCCAGGGGTTTAGGGATAAAATCTCCAACTGATATCAAATCAGTCGGGTTTCGATCCCGGCTTGAGTCAATTGATTGTCTACC
>CAHIKZ030001511.1:295000-310000 GCA_903632075.3 Acanthosepion pharaonis | reverse complement strand
TCTATCTATCTCATCATCTATCTATCTATCTATTTCTTTTCTATCTATCATTTGTCCTATCATCTATCCATCTATCCATATCTATCTATCATCCATCTTCCTATCTGTCTATCTCCTTCTGTCCATATCTATCTATCTATCTATCTATCACATCATCTATCTATCTTCTATCTATCTATCTATCTGTCAACGTGTATATATGTACGTAAGGATGTGTTTCTGAAGATTGCATAATACTTTCAGTCTCATCGTTACACTAATTCCGATTACTTACCCCTCACCAACCCGTAGCCAGACATTTCTCTCGACCCCCATTCCCAGCACTTGTTTAAATATAACCCCTGCAATCCTCCCAACTTTTTCTCTGTCAATGTTTTTTTTTTTTTTATCATTCCTCCGTCAGGTGTTGCCACCCATTGATTACGGCGTTACAACATGACGTTGCATTTATTGTAGTGCTTTACATACTATAAGCAAGAAATTGCCCCTGGAATTGGCGTTGGGACCGAGGAGAATGGGTGTCCTCTACTGTGAAAAATCTGCAGATTGGAATTTTTCAAAGATTATTCATACTATTTTGATATTGAAATTTTCTCATTTATTTACACATTCGTTTTTATTTCTCTCTTTTTCTCACCGGTGATTAATGGCGTGGTGGATTTTGGGGAGCTAGTCAAATTAAAAAGGCTCAAGTGCATCTGTTGTTTAGTTTTAGAAATCACGTTGAAAGGGTCTAATATTATCGGTACTTCATTATTTTTTTGTTTTTTGTTCTTGTTGTTTTTCTCTTCGGTGGTTTTAATGGCGTTTTTCGGCAGGCGTTGTTCTGTTCCTTCCACCCTATAATTCGTTTCTCTTCATGTGTCCTTTCCACATTTATTCAGACACTTCTATTCGCACTAGCTATCTTGCTGGGCCATTTTAACGCTTGAATCAAGGGAATCTATGCAGCGCTATACAGGTATTCTTTCTTTGTTTCTTTTTTTGTTTTAATTCCCCTGTTTTTCTGTTCATTTTTCTTTCTTCATTTTTTTTTCTTATTCTGTACAATAAACATTCTTTTATTTCTTTTATTCTTTCCTATTTTTCTATTGGTTGTCGGTTCACTTTTTTCTCCATTTTTTTTTATTATTTCTTTCTTTTTCTTGTGATTTTCTGCATCATTTATTCTTTTTATTCATTCATTCTTGAATTCTTTCGTATTCTTCGTTTCTAATTTTATCTTTTGCCTCTTATCCCCATTTCTTTCTTTCTTTCTTTCTTTCTTTATCTTTTCTTTTGTCCGTTCGATTTCTTTCTTTATTTATTTTTCGTTCTTTCTTTCTTTCTTTAATTTATCTTTTCTTTTTGGTCCTTTCGATTTCTTTCTTTCTTTCTTTCTTTTATCTATTCTTTGGTCCTTTCGATTTCTTTCTTTCTTTTTTTTTCTTTCTTTTTTTCTCTCTTTCTTTAATTTATCTTATTTTTTTTGTTTTTTTAGATTTCTTTCTTTCTTTCTTTCTTTCTTTCTTTCTTTCTTTCTTTCACATTCCTTTCTTTCATTTATTCTTATTTCCTCTATCATTTTTCATTTTTATTAATTCATTCTTGAATTCTTTCATACTCTTCATTAATAATTTCATCTCCGGCCTCGCTTCACCATATCTTCCTTTCTTTCATTTTTCTTTCTTTCTTTCTTTCTTTCTTTCTTTCTTTCTTTCTTTCTTTCTTTTCTCCAATATTTTTTCCTTTTTGTTCATTCTTTAAATCATTATTTTGGTATTCATTTTCATCTTTTTTTTATTGTATACATTTTTTCTTTTCTTTCTTTTATTTTTTTTTTTTTTTTTTTTTTTTTCTTTCTTTTTTTTTCCAATTTTTTCTCCTTCTCTTATATATTTAAATTCTCTATTTTTTTTTTTTGGCTTTTTTTTTTTTTTTTTTCTTTCTTTTTTATTCTATTTATTCTTTCAAAAAAAATAATTTTGTTCATTCATTTTATTGAATTATATTTAATGTTATAAATTTTATTGTATATAAATTTTTATTTGATAACTAACAGATTCTTTCTTTTTTTTCTTTTTTTTCTTTTTTCTTTTCTTTTTCCAGTTTAAATACAAACAATCTTTATAAATTAATCTGTTATCTATTCTTTTCTTTTTTTTCTTTCTTTTTTCAATTTTTTTCCAGTTTTTTTACCTATTCAATTATTCCATCAAAAATTTTAATCTTTTTATTTTTTTTTTCTTTTAAATTTTTCTTTTTTCTTTTTTTCAAAACAAAAAAAAAAAAACATCTTTTCTTTGAAGACATTTTTTTTTCTTTTGCATTTGTATTTTCCATTTTTCCTTATAAGAAAGGTTTAAAATTATTTAGCGAACTTTTTAAAAGATTTTTAAAATTTTTCTTTCTTTCTTTTTTCTTTCTTTCTTTTTTTTAATTTTTTTTTTTATTTTTTTTTTTTTCTTTTCAATTTTTTTAAAAAATTAATTTTTCTATTTTAAAAGATAATCTTTATTTCTTTTTTTCTTTTTGAAAGTCAAAAATTTCTTTTTTTTTATTTCTTTGAAAATTTTTATTTTCTTTTCTATATTTTGATTATATGTCTATTCTTTTCTTTTTTCTTTCTTTTTAAAATCTTTCTTTCTTTAAGTTTTTTTTTTTTTTTTTTCCAGTTCCATACTTTTTCCTTAATATTCCACAACAAAATGTCTATTTTTTCTATTATTTCTTTATTTAACCTTAACTATATATTTATTTTCATTTTATTTTTTATTGAAAATTTTAGTTTCACAGGACATTTTTAAATTCTTTGTTTAGAGTTGTTAAACAGTTTTTTATTTTTTCTTTCATTCGTTTTTTTTTGTTTTTTTTTTTTGATAATAATTCCAGTTTCGATTTTATTTTTATATATTTTTTAATAGTTGTCAATTTTTCTTTCAATTTCTTTTTTTCTTTCTTTTCAAGATAATTTTTATTTAATTTTTTTTTACTTTTTTGTATTATATTTAATTAGTTGTTAAGTTCTTTTAACCAATTTTATGCCATAAAAAAAAACTTTTTTTTCTTTTTTTTCTTTGGAGATTAACCAAGTTTTGTACGTTTAAAAAATATATTTCACATTTGTCTATTATTTCTTTTATTTAAAATTATTTTCTTTTTTTTTTTTTTTTTTCTAATTTCTTTTTTTTATATTCCATTTTCGAATAAATTTTTTTATATTTTTTCATTTTCTAAATTTTTTTTATTTTTTTTTAAATTTTTTTTCATTTTTTTCTTAAATTTTTTTCAAATTTTTTTTTAATTTTTTCATATATTTTTTCATATTGTATATATCAACTTTATAAAAATTTATTCTTTTTGGTTAAAAATTGAAAAATTCTTTTTATTTTAAATTAAAAATTTTCTGAATTGTTCAATTCATTCTTAAATTATTTCATATTTTCTTTCTCTTTTCATTTTCATAAAATTTCTATCTTTTATTAACATTCATTTCATTTTGTTATTTTTAAATTTTCTATATTATCATTTTTTCATCCTATTATTTTTCATTCTAAAGGATATTTTTAAATTTTTTTATAATCTTCACTTTTTTCAATTCCAATCATTCTTTTTTTTTTTTTTTTTTTTTCATTTTTTCAATAAAAAATTAAATTTAATTAAAAATTTTTTTTTTTGAAATCAATTTTTTGATATCAATTCCACTTTATTATAACCTTTTGTTTTCAAATAATATAATATTTTTATTGATTTCAATCATAAAAAAAATCTTTTAAAAAATGAACTCCAGATTTTTATATCATGCTTATAAAATTTTTTTTTTTTTTTTTCTTTATCATCTTTTTTTTTTTTTATTTCAACAAATCTTCATAACCTCTTTCAACAAAACAACTTATTTAGTAAAGATATTCATTTTATGTTTTTTGTTTCTATATTTAGCAGAATTAATTCCTAAATTGAATTTTAATTTAAAAATCTTATTTTTTAATTTTATTTTTTCAATGGTAATTTTATTAAATTCTTTCTATTCATTTCAAAAAAAAGAATTCAATCAAAAATTTTTATTTTTTTTTTATTTTTTTTTTATGGATGTTCAAGAAATAAAAAAATTTAAAACATTTTTTTTTAAAAATGGGATTATATATTAAATATATATATATTACCTATATATTATTTATATTTCAAAAACTATTTATTTTCCATTAAATGTATATAAATATTTATATGTACAAACATGTTAGTCATTTTTTTTTTCATTATAAATCATTATTAAATTTTTCAATGCAACATTTATTTTATTAAAATGACGATCCTTCTTTTGCAAACAATTTTTTATATTTGCATAAAATTAATTTTAATGTTTTTATCTTCAAATTTTGTCTTATATATTGTGTTTTTTTTGTTAAGGTCCTGTTTTCATGTTTCTGAATAAACATTCTTATAATTTATTTTTTGTTTTTCATCCGAAAATAAAAAAATAAAAAATCATTTCTTTCCATAAACGCAAAATTGGAAATTTTATATATATTTTATATATATATATATATATATATATATATATATTATTTTTTATTTATATTTCTTAAAAAAAATAATTTTTTTAAATTAAAGTATTAAAATAATAAATTAAATTGAAAAGAACATTATTTATTTTAAATTTTTTTTTAAAATTTTTTTCAAACTATTTTTTTAAATTTAAATCAAATATTTTATATTTAAAGATTCATAAATTTTTTTATCTAATTTCTATGAAAATTTTGGGGAAATAAATTCATTTTACTTAAATATTGTTTATTCATTGTTTTTTTATTGGTTTCTTTTAAAAGGTTTTATAATATTTCATATCTAAAAAATAAAAATAAAAATAATATGTTTATGTTTAAGATATATATTTCTATTGTTTCTTATATATATATATATATAAATATATATATTATATATATATTATTTTATTATAATTTTTTATTAAAAAGGTCTCATATTTGAAATTTTATTTTTTTTTTTTTTATTATTTTATAATTTTATTGCATATATATATATATATATATATATATATATAAATATATATATATTTATATATATATATATTACAATGAATCATTCATACAAAAAACAGTATATATTGGGTAATAATGAATATATAGAAATATCTTCCAATAAAAATTTATAAAAATTTGGATTAACCATAACATTTCTGAATGAATGATGTTTTGATTTTTAAAAAACAAATTCATATATTTGGTATATTTAAAAAATCTTTTTTCTTCACCAACTGCAAAATTTTATGGGTCTTTTTCCATTTTCAATGAATTTAATTTTTTTTTGGTAAATTTGACAAAATTGAAAACTCAAATTGAAATGATTTCCCTAAACGATTTTTTAAATATTAAAATTTTTGATTAAAAATTTGCTTAAAAAACTTACTTATTAGATTTTAGTGTGTTATATTATTTTTTTTCTGAACTAATAAAACATATCAATATATAAATATATAAGCCAAATATTGTTATATATATTTTTTTTTTAAAAATTCTTTTGATTTTTTTTTTTTTCATCACATCTAATACAGTTATTTATGTTAATTTTTTTTATTAAAATGTTTTAATATTTTTTTATCATAAAAAAGCAAAAAACACAGTATATATATATATTTATGTATTATATTCATATATATATATATATTTATATATATATATATATATATAAATGAAAATTATATTATATATAAATTATTTATCAAATTATAAATCCTATATAAAAAAAATATTTAAATATTCTAATATTATTGTTTTGTTTTTAATATATTATTAAAATTAATTTTAAACAACCGTACCCATATTTTTAATTTTGCATTTAAATTTTAATTTATTATGTGAATATATATATATTTATATATATATATTTATAAATAAATATTTATATTTTATGTGTATTTATATAAAAAAAAGTGGATTAATATAGAATAAATTAGAATTTGACTGTTAAAAATATGTTGTATAAAATGAATCCATTTTTATAATTTTAATTCTGTCTGAGATATATTTTTTTAAAATTTTTATATATTATTCAGGCTTTTAAAAATTAAATAGATGATATTAGCAGTTTTTCAATTAAATTTATTGCATAAAATTAAAATATTATAAAAAATATTTTTGCCAAATATAATAAAAATACCATTTTATTTTTAATTTTTGGTGATTTTTTTAAATATTTATAAAAATAATTTTATTCAAATTAATTATATATATATATGTGTTTTAAATAAAAATATATATATATATATATATATATATATATATATATATATATATATTGATATTTTATATTCATAATTTATTTTTTTAAGTTTTTTTTTTTCTGATCAAAATATCTGAATGTAATATCATATTTATATAAATTAAATTAAAATATATATATATATATATACACACATATATATATATATATATATATATATATATATATATATATATATATATATATATATATATATATATCCTTATGCATGTTTTTTCAAAAAAAAAGACAGACAAGGTACTACAGTTAAGCTTTTTATTTAATTTTTCTTGTGTTCTGACAAGAGCTTTTTTTTCTGGACAAAGGGTGTGTAAAAACTGTCCAAATGTTTTATATTTCCGAGCGCTTTCGGCTATACCTTTAGCCATTATCAAGGATGATTCGATTTTTCAGCTTAATTGAGTGTGTGTGTTATGTGTATGTTTTAGTGTGTGGTATTAGGGGATGTTTTAATTTCCGAATACGGTTAGCACATTGTGGCTTTGTTCGTAGTTAATATTGTTAAGAGTTGGCTTTTTTTTTTTATTATTAAAGCTTCCATTATTTTTAATCTTTTTTTTGCAGGTGGATGCAGTTAATATATTTGTGTTTTCTACTAGTATGTTTCTAATGGAGTCTGGTAAAAATGTGTGTGTGTTTAAATGGGTTCTAATGGAGCTGTGATCAGATAGGTGTAACGTAAGACGTCTGGATAAGCATGTGGTTGTGTAACCGATGTAATTATTTATGAGTCCGGTTTGATCAGGAACACAGTTCCTTAAAGGGCATTTGAACTCATAGATAATGTTCGTTCTTTGTAATTTTGACTTAGTTGGTGTGTTGTTATTTTTTTATAGATAAGGTTAGCTGTCTTAAATTTTTTATAATAGATAATTAATTTGATTTTTTTATTTGGGTCAATTGGGGTAGTATATTTCTTTATAATATGTCTTAGTGAAGATTCATCTTGTTTTGTAATTAATGTGCATTTGGTTTTTGTAATAAATTGTTATGTAATTTTTGTCTGTATGTTCACTATCATTATTATTTACTTTGGGGAGAAATAGTCTAATTTGGTGGTTTATAAGGTGTTTAGGGAAGACATTGTTAGTGTCTGTTTTACATTGTTAAGTTCTTTAAAGAAGGGTAGGCAAGAGGATGAATTCTGGTGTGCTCTTTTTAGGAAATTTTTTTTTATTACTGCTATTTTGTACCTAAGTGGGCATTCATTTTTAAAAGTTAAGGTGGCAAGAGTTTTTGCTAGTGGGTTTTTTATATAATGATGTGATAAAAGTGTTATTACTATATTTTATGGAAACATCTAAAATGGGAGTTTGTTTTTTTTTTTTACTAAGTTCATAGGTAAAATTAAGGACAGAGTTTTTTTCTCCTCAAATGTGGTCTTAAGTGTATCTATTTCTTTAATGTTATATGCTAAAAAAAAATATTCATCTATGTAGCGGACATATATTTTTCAGTTTACAGACCTGTTTAAATATCATATTTTCTACATGGGATATATAATAATTGGAAAAGCATGGACCGAAAGAACATTTCCCATACTAACACCATTAGTTTGATGTAAATGTTACCATTATGGTCATAGAATGGGACTTTGGTTTGGTTGTGTAGTATTTTTTTTTTAGTATAAATGGTTTGATGGATGGTGGAGGGATAGAATTATTATTATAACAGAATTTACTTAAATGTCAGTGGTTTGATCAACAGAGACATTTGTAAATAAGTTTCTGATATCAAGTGATGTTTTATTAATAAAAAAAAAGAAGAGTCGCTCTTTTTTTTCGTTTTTATCCATAAAATTTGTGGAACTAAGTGAATAGCATCACAATATCAAAAATTTTAAACCTTTGATGTCCTTTCTCAAGACCTTTTGGTACAGATTGGTATGATGTTTCTGTTGTATCAAAATGGTCATTATTCAATGAAAATGAGTAGTGGATGACACTGCTGAATGAGTCCCAAAATCAGACAAAACAATATCCAGTTCTTTCTGCATTCTGTTGTGTGTGTCTGTCTCTCTACATTCAGTTGGAAAGCAGCAATGAAGCAATTAAAACTGATATAATAAATTTAATTCAGTTTTGAAATTATTGTATACTATTTTTTGAAGAATAAAACATTCATGTGGTTCTACAGAAGGTTGCTGAGGATCTCATGGACTGAACATCTTGAGAAATGAGAAATATTTAAATATAAATGTTTAAAAGGAAAAGGATAATCTATAAATAGACAATTGACAATTTTAAGAGCACATTTAATGAGGAAAAGAGCTTAGAATTGATTCATGAACAAGACATATTGAAATATAGAAAGGAGGAGGAAAGCTGAAATAACCTAAAATGAGAAGTGTGTTGAGAGAAGAGATTTAGAGAGATATTAAGAAGTTTTACCTTTACAAGAGCCATTAGAGGATAGGAAATTGTGGAGCCATGTTTATTTTAAATTCTACAATGATTATGAAGACAACAATACCATTGATATATTCTAAATTTTATTAAAATATTACAAATGTTTGAATTAAATTGATTAATTTTCATTTTTCTAATGGAAAACTGAATAACAAAATTATAAAACATATAAAGTATTTTACCTGAAAATCTATCTCAGAGAAACATATAAAAAAGTTTCTTCTTTATAAATAGATTTTAGGACATGAATGTGTTTGTTTGTGACAAATTAACATCTATTCAGTTGAGAGAATTTTATTAACATTGTTTGCTTAGACTTGATGTATATATTTTATGTAATACATATATTAATTATATTTCACAGCACAAATTTCATTATTTATATACAAATGACATTTAAATGATAAATAGTTTGAAAAAAGAATGCCTCTAGTAATTTCCATGAAAACTATAAATGGAAAAAATATCACCATTGCTTAAAGCAGAATTCAGGTTACAAAAATCTAAACCATGTCTGGTCATAATCTATTTATTTGCACACATTTCTTGATCAATTTACCCTTCTTTTATTTTAATTACTTGACAAACTGTGCAAAAAAAATCATTGTAAAACTGCTATCACTACCATTTGAATTTTCCAATAATTATTATTATTATTATTTCATTAATATCATGACATATATTCCCTTATACATTTTTAATGTTAAGGATATTTATATTTGTGAATATATTATAAAAGGTTTTCCTTTGAACTTTATTATATTAAATCAGGCCTCACAAAATATTTAAAATTTTCATTTTTTTCTTGAGGCATATAAAAATATTATTTATATTATTAATTTATAATTTTTTAACCAGATTTTATATACAAAAGTAGACATTTATTAGATATATATATATAAACTTAGACATATAAATTTAAAATCTCATGGAACAGAACTTATTTTAACTCAATTTAATTTAAATAATTATATTGAAGTTTTTTCAAAAATTGTTTTGAAATAATCAAACAAATCTTATTTAAAATTTGGAATCATATTTTAAATAAATAATTATTATATATATATATATATATATATATATATAATATAACATTGTCTGTGTTTGTCTGCATTTTACCTTTTCATTTTCATTTTTCCACAAAAACCAAACTTGGCACATTGTACAATGTAATTATAGGTTCTTATATAAAAATATATAATTTTAAAAATGAATAATTGATTTTTTATCAAAAATTGATAAATTTTTTTTTTTCATTTTTTTTCCTCAAACTCAAATGGAATCTAAATTATCATGATGAATTAACAATACCCCATTTTTTTCTACAACATGCATATTTAAAAAACTTATAAAAATATTAAAATTGATTTCAACATGTTCTACAAAAAATTAACCAATCATTTCTAACTATATGTATATATATATATATATAAAACGTAATATTAGATCATATTTCATGATACTTTTGCTTCTGAAATGACTTTTGGAAAATTTCTAACAGAATTTCCTCCTAGTCTAAGAAGGTAAAAGGATTATTCAAAATCTGGAAAATCAATCAACGTAATTAATCAACACAAAATGTCTGCTGTTTTTAATATTTGCCTAAACACACACACACACACACATATATATATATATATATATATATATCAGTTGGTTATTTATCAATCTTATACATAGTGTTTTGATTTCATGTATCTTTTCAATACATGACTTTTCACAAAGGCAGATTTTTTTTTTGCAGTAGGTTGCTATTTCTTTCAGTTGTTTAACCAGTTTTTGATCCAAGGCTAAAGAACCTGGTCTGTCCTAAATATTTACCCATATGCAAAAAAAAAGAAGAAGACATATTGATTCCCAATGGTATTAGCATGTAAGTGAATGTAATGGAATTATTTTCAAATGTAACTAAAGGCTTCTGATTCCTCAATCCAAACTGCTATCCATTACTAGTATGCCTCCATCCTATATATATATATATATATATATATTTAAAAAATTTAAAACTGAAAAATCAGAATTTCCTACAACTCTTCTGGATGGTTTCCTTGTTTAAAAGAAATTATGCTTCCATAATCCTTTTCGTTTCAAATTCTTTGATGTTACAAGGAGATTTTTTGGTCTCTTTTACAACTATAGAAAGATAATAATTAAGTTGGTTGTTTTTTAGGGGTTATGTGGTAAGATGTAAGGCTGATGTGGTTTCAAATGTTTTTCCATTAAAAAACAGGTTCTCTTCCTTGTAAAGAATTGTCAGGAGTCCTTTTGCGAAATTTTCAGAAAAAAATAGTGCCAGGCCAACACTAGCACCTTAAGTCACTAATTAAAACAAAATGTGTTTATCTGAGGACTCATGGGAATATATATATATATTAATTTTATCACTAGTTTTTTTTTTTACACCTTTTATTAATCACCATTGGAAATCCAACTATTCCTGAATCCATTTTGGTCAAAAACCTCCAGTCAGGAAGGTTTAAATTAAATAATAATAAAAAAAGCAGTACAAATAATATTTCCAAATTTCTCTGGAATGAAAGATTTTAATATTTTAATATATATTTTATTGTTCAATATATATATATATTTATATAAATATATATATATATATATATATATAAAAAGTGCTAATTTGATAGGTTAATTTTTGAAAAAGAAATTACTGATTTTCAGTGGTTTTTGATACAAAATTTTAAGGCAAGGATTTTTTTTGGGAGATTTGAAATCAGTTGTTTATCAGATGGAGAAAATATTTAGGAAATTAATATTAAAAAATCAATACTGGAAAATGTCAGAGGAAAATAAAACATGATAATTATCATGATATATATATATAATATATATATATTTAGGAAAGAGAAAGAGATTTTTTAAATATAAATATTAAACAAACAAACTAAAATATGAAAAAAAAAATGCAACTAAAAAATTCACCAAATAATCAATTGTCAGGAGCTGAATTCAAATAAACAGCAGATGAACGTCAAAAATACGACATTTTTAATGAACAACCAACACTGTACCATGGGCCAACTGCAATATACCTTTTATATGCAATAGTTATCAGACTAATCCTTTATACCACTAGTAACTACTAAGATTATATATATATATATATATATATATGAATGCCAATCTGAAAAAAATTATTCAATTTTTTTAAACTAAACCATATTCTACTGAACCATTCAGTTTTATAGATTTATTTTTTAAAAGAAAAAGGGAAAAAATTTTTCATCTAAACTATAAAGTAGACATTTTTTTTTTTTATGAAAATTATTAGCAGTATGTTGAGGTGGGTTTTTTCCCTTGAAGGGTGTGCTGTTGAATAAGTATTTGCAAGCTAAGTAATTGTACATAATAACCCAACACTAAAAAAGCGTGAAAATTGTTGTTTTAAAAGGAACAACGACCACAAATTAATTAAAATTTCAAAAGTTGAAAATTTTTGAAAATTAAAATTTGATAACAATTGAATTTCCCCAATTTTAATTTAAATCTAAATTAGTTTTTCTTTATATGCATTTTTTTTTTTTTTTAAAAAAAAAAATGTTTAGCCTAAAAGTTAAATTATTGTTTATTGATTCTTTGTATAGGACAATCATAAATGAACACTGATTTGAAATATTTGTGTTGCACATTCTAACAAGATTTGATTGTTCATCCTCAAAAAACTGTAAAATGTTTAACAGCCCTTAAATCGATAAATGGTCACTATTTAACCATATATATATACAACTTTTCCCATCGAATTTGTCAAGGAGGTGATTTCTTGATAATATCAACCTGGGAACAAAATACCGACAACACAAATTGGGATTGGATTAGAATAGTGAAAGTTTTGTGAATCTCAAGTCCTTTTGAAGAGGTTTGAATACTCAAGAACTGTTGACTATGTGTGAATCTCAAGTCCATGAAGGGTTTGAATCTCAAGTTGTCCTCTCCTAGAATGAAGGTTGAGTATACTGGCTCTGTTCAACAACTGCACCATATATTATGCTAGATTATGTGTTCTCTTATATCTCTATATATATATATATATATATATATATATATATATATTGTGTATATATATATATATATTATATTCATTAATGCATGTTTCATTAAATAATATAGACAAGTTTTGTCTATTTATTTTAAGTAAGTAATTTCATATTGTCTGATAAGCTTAATAACATTATCATTGAAGGACGAAAGGAAATCACCGTATTGATACATGTTTAAATCCAATCTAAGCTTCCGGCTTATATAAGCCATTATCAAAGATGACAATTACTTTTCATTATATCGACCAATACACGGAACACTAATGATAGCCTGTTTTTGTTGCATGAAAAATTTCAAGCAACGACTAACCCGTGTATAAACAAAAACTAAAAATCCATGAAGCTATATACATAAAACAGTTGAAACCAAACCTGAACAAAATAAACTATAAAATCTCCACATTGTTAAATGCCGATAATTAATAACAGAAGTCATTGGTTTATACCAACGGCTTCCGATATTTAATACTTCTCGTTTTAACTCTCGCGTAGTCATGCATGACGTCACGAGCTGCTACGCGATTTTCGCTTCCACGTCTCGTATACACGAATTAGGAGTTGCTTTGAAATTTTTCATGCAACAAAAACATACTATCATTATTGTTTCGTCCGTGTATTGTTTGATATATTGAAAAAAAATTGTCATGTTTGATAATGGCTTAAGTAAGATGAAAGCTTAGTTTGGATTTAAATATGTATCAATAGAGTGATTTCCTTCCGTCCTTCAATGACAATATTATTAAGCTTATCAGACAATATAAAAGGAACATACTTAAAATAAAGAGACAAAACTTGTCTATATTGTTTAATGAAACATGCATCAATGAAAAAATTTCTGCCTAAATATACACAATGTATATATATATATATATATATATATATATATATAAGGCAAGATGTGTGTATGCGTGTAACGAATGCACGGCCGCAATTCCCGACAGATTTGCACCAAAATTTACATGCACGCGCTCCAAGTTATCGGAAACGCCAAGACCGACATTGCATTTCCCAACTCTCATCGATAGTGGAAATAATCCAGTTTTCATGTAGTTTGCGGCCATTTTTACTGTCCAGAGTGAGAGCCTATAGCTGGCTGCCACGAATAGGCAGGAAGATTCTACTGGCCAGCATGAGAGCCAACAGCTGACTGACACAAATGTTAACTAGCATGCAAAAAAATCGATAGCTGCATTCGTCACACGTGGGATAAATTTAAATCTGCATGGCACTTTACTATATTTGGCTCATTCACTTGCTTAAACTCAACGTTGATTCTGATTCCGCAGAACTGGGTTAGGTGTGGAAAAAGTATTTGTTGTTAACATTCTTTTTTCATTCGGTTTTTCCAGTTACGAGTCTTTTTTTAAACCTGATCGTTTTGTGTTCATTTTTTTTAGTTCTTTTTTCGTAACAGATTTAATGTTTAGTATAGAGCTTAGAAAAAATTCGCAGTGTGAGATAGGCAACAAGTAAGGCATGTAGCAATATCAGCACGGCAAATGGCACTCCTTTAAAGGCAAGGAAGGGCAAAAATATCTTAAGTCAAGTGATAGCGATTTCTGTATGAGTTGTACGATTTTTGAATCAAGCACGGGCAACGCCGGGCCATGCTCTTATATATATATATATATATATATATATATATATGGGATGCGATTAGTAAATTGTCGCTATGTTATATCTTTAATTTCGCGTATCCGAGTTGCTTGTTTTTTCCTTTTATCGACTCCACAGAATAGTAGGGTCGGTTGTGCACCGTCTGTGAGAAAAAAGAGCACCATGACGCAATTTACACCGCCAGAGATTTTGAAACGGCATGATGAACTGCATGGCATTCTCACCGGGAGCTCCAATACAATCATTTCAGTGTGTTTGGGTGTCAAGTGCAGAAGATGTTGTGTCCCCAAAAGATTCACCGAGACTGGTGAAAACCAAATATCCAATCAAAATCATGATGTTTAGAGTGATCACAACATGTTCTGTTATTATGCCATCTTCCCACAGGGCTATTGTTCATTGCCTTGAGCAAACCAAGAAATGGGTCAAGAGGGTGTCTGCTAGAAGATACTATGTCTGACAACAGGACTCTGCAACATGCCACAGGAGAAACATTTCGACCTCGACCACATAACCATTCACATCTGACTCCCCAGAGTGCAATTCGTAAATATTTATTTATATTTGCGGTTTAGTTGTGTCATCCTGATCAACAAAACCCTTGTAACATCAAAGATGAACTAAAGGTTATGATAACAACAGAATTACCA
>CAHIKZ030001511.1:182500-290000 GCA_903632075.3 Acanthosepion pharaonis | reverse complement strand
ATACGCTATCCACTCACGTACGTAGGACTATATTCTTATTCTTCTTTTTCTTTGCGCCAAGTCGTTTCAAGACGTAAACAATTACGGCTCTCCACAACATCATGTACTTCATGGCTCTAAGTAGTGTTTTAACTATCCCTGTTTATACATGTTCTTTTGTTTTATCAGGTTACACGCAGATGCTTTCAATATGTCTTGTTAATGTTACATTCTCCTACCCTTCTTTCCTCATCAAACGATCCAGAGATTTCATCTGCCTTCTTCTAGAATTGTTCACCCACTACAAGGACCATGAGTCATTCAGTGTAGAATTTCTTTGAATAAGGTTGTTATAAAGGCGTTCACGAAGGTTGTAACTCGTGTGCATTCTGAATATATATAGAATATATAACGGCTGACACTATACAATTTCAAGTTCAATTTCGGACTAATCAAAATCATTTTGGGGCTAAGCAAGTTCATAATGAAATAGCCAAGACCTAAATTGGACGTAGCAAATTCATAATGAAATAGCCAAGTTCAGAATGTGAAGTAGCAAATTGAAAATGAGATAGCCAAGTTCAGAACGGCACATAGCAACTTCGAAATGAAATAGCCAAGTTCAGAATGGAACGTAGAAAATTCATAATGAAATAGCCAAGTTCAGAATGGGACGTAGCAAATTCATAATTAAATAGACAAATTCACAATGGAACGTAGCGAATTCAAAATGAAATAGCCAAGTTCAGAATGGGATGTAGCAAAACTCAAAACGAAATAGCCAAGTTCAGAATGGGACGTACCAAATTTATAATGAAATAGCCAAGTTCAGAATGGGACGTACCAAATTTATAATGAAATAGCCAAGGTCAGAATGGGACTCAGCAAATTCATAATTAAATAGCCAAGTTCAGGATTGGACGTAGCAAATTCATAATGAAATAGCCAAGTTCAGAATGGGACGTACCAAATTCAAAATGAAATAGCCAAGTTCAGAATGGGTCTCAGCAAATTCAAAATGAAATAGCCAAGTTCAAAATGGGACTCAGCAAATTCATAATTAAATAGCCAAGTTCAGAATGGGACGTAGCAAATTCATAATTAAATAGCCAAGTTCAGAATGGGATGTAGCAAATTCATAATTAAATAGCCAAGTTCAGAATGGGTCTCAGCAAATTCAAAATGAAATAGCCAAGTTCAGAATGGGACTCAGCAAATTCATAATTAAATAGCCAAGTTCAGAATGGGACTCAGCAAATTCAAAATGAAATAGTAAAGTTTAGAATGGGACGTAGCAAATTCAAAATGAAATAGCCAAGTTCAGAATTGGACGTACCAAATTCAAAAGGAAATAGCCAAGTTCAAAATGGGACGTAGCAAATTCAAAATGAAATAGTCGAGTCCTATCTGTGAAGGTATAGAGTGGTCGAACTAAGGCAGGTTAGAACACTGAGCCGTATGACGCACAGTTCATCATAAGGTAGGCCGCTTTAATAAAATAAAAAAAAATCCAGGTATTTTTACCTTAAAGATACCGCAGACATTTTCATAACAAAAGACTATATGTGTAAGCATCTGACTTAGAAATTGGGAAAAGTCGATTTTTTTTCTTTGGAGAAAAGATTCCTACTGTAATTAAAAAAAAAAAGAAGCAAACAAGATTTCGTATAATATTCTCACTGATGACAGAATGATTAGCACACGCTGCTCAGTGTGATTTGTTTCTGCTTTAATCATTTAAGGACTCAGAAACTTTTTTTAAAGAAGTATATTTATTCTTTAGAGAAAAATATTTATCTTTAACGTTTACTGTTTCTGAATCTAAAGATGTTTCCATTTATAGTCTTCCACAGTGAAAATCTTCAATGGTTTAAAATGTTTACAATGTTACCTTCAAGGAAAAGTTAGAACATCCATAAAACATTGTATTTAATCATTTTTCAAGCAATTGACCCCAAGCAAAAAGAGAGAGCCACTATCACGCAAGAGGTTACAGGGAGTAAAAGTGAAAACCAGTGAACAGAGAGGATTTAGGAAAGAATTTGTTTATGTATGTGCTTATGTATGAGAGAGTGTGTGCGTGAACAAGTGAGAACGAAAGGAAACAAACAACATTATTTTACAAACAATGTTATTTTACTCACGAAGTTGATCGTACCATTCTGAATGCCAGTCGGGTTGCATAGCTGCGTGCCGCAGTTTTCCTCTGAATGAGCTAAGGAATATAGCTTGTCTGGATATTTGCCATGAAAATATCGTGTAGAGAGTGACTATTAACTTTTCGCCTGCGGGAAAGGGATTGTATGGTGGAAACCTATTCACACCGACAAGGGCAATGTAAACGCCTTGAACTCTGTCTAGGCTGGAATGAAGCATCTTTTTGCTTGCTGGTAGCACTTTCCTTTCAGTTACTATTTTACTTAAAACTTCCCTGTTTATCACATGTTTTGTCGATGATATCCTCAGCTTATTTCAGTAGAACCATATCTGTGTCGCTTCACTTTTTTGTTTTCCTGTGTGACGGGGTTATCTAGATTTCACGACCACTAAGGGGCGTTTATATAACTGCACTCTGTTTTTATATCGTAAAGCAAATTTCTTTATTTCTTCATACTTTGCTTATATTCTGGAAGGCTTCTTTCGCTATCCCTATGCACATTCAAATAATTGACTAAGTGATAGATACAGTGACATAAAAAGACATTCTACTTTACATATATACGCCTAAATGAGACTGTGAAAATAAATGTAAGTAATTTCCAAATGGTTGGATATTTTAATCCTCACTTTTGGATTTAGCATATTATGAACCATAAATATGATATGTTCAGAGATTAATAACTATGAAAGGCTCTTCGATAGATTAGGGGCAGTAATCGATTAATACCCAGCAGTCGAGTTGATTTATATAAAATAGTTGGCCCATATATTAATGTCATAATGATAGTGTAGTATCGTGTAAATGAGATAGACAAGTACAAATAGAGAACAACTGGTGAACATTAGGTCATTCCTTAGCATACCTATTTGCTAAACGTAACGCAGAGAACTGTAGTTCGACTGCTACTACACAGAGATATATATACAAAACATAACAATGGAGTCGCCGATAGGATCGTTAAATTCACTGGACGATCCAAACGCATAGAAACATAGATAAGAACTTTTGCTGCATTTGCAAGAGTGAAAAAAATAAGCGACACAAAGACCGACGGAAGAGAGAAAGAGATAACCATTAAAGAGAAAACAAGAAAGGGAAGAGGAAGGGCAGTACAGTACGAGCATAATCAGGAATAGTAAAAGAAAAAAAAACAAGGGTATACGACCTCTCCTATTCAGGGAGGTGTAGTATCGATGGTATATGAAAGCCGTGCGCTACCCAGACTACATGACAAGGATCACGATCGTACCATCAAAATTCAAAGTAATACAAAGGATTACATTTTTGGACAGCACCTAAAATTGTCAGTGTTGACAGCCAAACGACTGGTCACCACTTCCCTTCATCTCACAATTATGGTTCATGGTGACATTCAAGACAGAATTATGCAACCACTTGCCGGTTCTTTTTGCACCGCGGATGTTGACGTTGTCTTGTTCCTCCTGGCAGAAGTTAAAAAGGCAAGACCCACATGGAAGCAGATGGTTTGATTTCAGTGTTTTCCTTCTAGACTGCTGATGGTATACGGAAGGCGTGCGCTAACCAGATTACATGACACTGATCACGGTCGTACCGTCAAGATTTGCACCAAGAATTTTGATGTTACCCCTTCCCTCCACGCAGAATTTAAAGAGGCAAAACCTACAAGGCAGCAGATGATTTGAATTCAGTACTTTTCTTCTTCTAGACTGGCGATGGTATAAGGAGGCCGTGTGCTACCCAGACTACACAACTCTGCTCACGGCCGTACCGCCAAGATTTTCACTGCAGATGGTAATGTTACCTCGTCCGTCCTCTCAGAAGTTAAAGAGGCAAGACCTACAAAAGAGCAAGTATTTTGAATTCAGTGTTTTCTTTCTTCTAGATTGCTGATGGTATATAGAAGCCATGTGCTGCCCAGTCTACCTGACCCTGCACTCGGGCGTACCGACAAGATCCAATGGAATACAGGGTATTACATTTTGGACGACTCGGAAAGATGCTAGCCAAGATTTTCACCGCAGATGTTGATGTTACCCCGTCCATCCCTTCAGAAGTTAAAGAGGCAAGACCTACAAAGGAGCAGGTATTTTGAATTCAGTGTGTTCCTTCTAGACTGGTGATGGCATATGGATGGCATGCACTATCTAGACTACACAAACCTGCTCGTGGTCGTACCGCCAAGTATTGCACTGCGGATGTTGATGTTACCCGTCCTCTCAAAAGAGGCAAGACCTATAAAGGAGCAGGTATTTTGAATTCAGTGTTTTCTTTCTTCTAGATTGCTGATGGTATATGGAAACCATGTTCTGCCCTGTCTACCTGACCCTGCTCTCGACCGTACCGACAAGATCCATAGGAATACAAGGTATTACATTTTTGACGGCTCGCAAAGATGCTAGCCTTGACAGCCAACCTCCTTACGGACCTCAACCCGCGTTTTCTGTCAGGATTTACTTTCATAGACTTTTCCATATTTTGGATATGACCGCAAGGCTGCTGAGTTTTAAAATCAGGGGTTTCTGTCCCCTAGATTCAATGTCTAAACATGTGAGCAACAACGAAATTCTAGAGACAATGACAACAAAAAGAACACTTATGCTTAACATCAGGAAAAGGCAGTTGAAATAATGAGGGAATAGAGCAGGGAAATTTTGATCCTCACAGGATTTATTGAAACAAGATGGACAGAGTTAAACAATGAGTAACCTACCTGGCGAGCTTGAGCGAATGGATGGTGGAGCAGAGTTTGGAAGCGATGGCGTAAAGACAGAAGTTGTTAAGAGCTACAAAGGACAGAAAATTGTGGAAAGCCAAGATGGCCAGCGGTACCCAAGGAAAACCAATAAGTGTTGAGGAGATAAATTACAACTTAAAAATAGTAATTAAAAGATATAAAATGATTTGGTGTGGGGGCGAGGTGCTCTAGGAAGATTCGAACCAGAAATAAACCAATTCATTAAGAATTAGTAATGCTGAATAAATCTCCTCACAGATGAGGAGGATGCTTGAAGCAACAGAAATGTGGTTCTACAGAAGGATGCTGAGAATACCATGAACCGAACATGTGGGCAACGGCTAATTTCTAGAGATAATGGCAACAAAGAGGTCACTTATGTTTAATGTAAGGAAGAAACATTTGAAAATTCTGGGGAACATAATGAGGAAAGGGGGCTTGGAAAATTTGACACGGACAGGAAAGATTGAAGGCAAGAGGGCTAGACGAAAGCAACGCACAACCTACCTGGAGAACTTCAGTAAATGGATGGTGGAATTGCTTTGGGAAATATGGCGAAAAGACAAAATTTATTAAGAGCGACAAAGGACATATGGATCGCCAACGTTGTGAAGAGACACGGAAAATAGAAGTAAAAAAAACAAAACCCTAACTTACTGTCCACTAGAAAGATCTTAACTGATCTTTGATTATTATTATCACAGCAGTTACCAGATTTGACGACATATAAGACGCACCAGTGTATAAGACACACCCAATTTCGGCAGGTCAAATCAAGAAAAAATTAATAATTAGTAAACTTCGTAAAATTATTAGTAAATAGTACAGCGTAGGCTATATTTCTGAGGTATTATTTTGGTTAAACACGCCATGATTACAATTAAATAAAAAATAATAGGGAAAATGAACGTGAGCCTATAAAACCTTTATTATATCCTTTATATAATCTCGACAAACTGCGTCTTGTAAACGTCTTAGTGGAATAATTAGGATATAAAAAATTCTGATTGTATTTATACCATTGCAATCGGACGTTATCGCAAGAAAAATATTAATGAAACAAATATATTTTACAAATATATAATTTGAACTTATTGCATATAGTTTTAGTGAAACAAAGTACTAATATTAAACGTGATGAAATTAATATAATGAACATTATTAATGATAACACTTTTAATCTGCTTAATAGCCTTTTAAATAATGACAATATGTATATGAAAGTTACCCTAAAATCTAATCTAATACGAGTTGCTAGGTAGCTAATTTCGGTCGACTATAGCGAATTTTAAACCTACATATGGCATAGAAGACGCAGGGGAATTTAAAAGATATTTTTAGTAAAAAACAATACAGTATAAAAATAACTGAGTCTTATATGCTGTCAAATACGATATAAAAGTGCGTCTTATATGCTGTCAAATACGGTATAAAATGTGCGCCTTATATGCAGTAAAATACGATATTAAAAAGTGCGTCTTATATGCCACCAAATAATGTATGAAAATAAGTGCGTCTTATATGCCGTCAACTACGGTATTTAAAAAGTGCGCCTTACTTGCCGTCAAATACTATATAAAAAGTGTGTCTTATATGCTGTCAAATACGGTATGAAAAGTGACTCTTAAATGCAGTGAAATACGATGATAAAAATGCCTCTTATATGTCGTCAAATGCGGTATTAAAAAGTGTGTCTTATATGCCGTCAAATATGGTAATAAAACTTTGGTTTAAATTAAACACGAAAGACTATAAGGATTTGCTTAGCGGATATTTTGGAGATTTTTTCTTTTTCTCACTCACTTTTTACCGATGTTCGAGTCCGGATAAAAGCCTCCGAAAGCTGATTTTGTAGGCAAGCAGGCAGAATTTATGATATTGGAGGCATACAATTTTCCATATTCATTTCAGACAGATTTTGGTCCACCCTGACTAAGCTTTGTAATATCAACAAACAGCTGAATTTTATTAAAAGCAAAGAAAATGAACTGAAAAAAGCAAAGAAAAGGGAAAAAAGCGATGAAGAAATAAAACAGAAACATGTCCACCTACATTACCCCACAAAAAATAAAAATGAAAAAGGAACCAAAGTAAAATCCTGGGGAATGGCGTCAATGCCCACGATGAAGGATATTGACTTGGCCTGCGCTCGTCTTCTACGCAAGACCGGAAATGGTTTGGACCGGAAGTGAAGGTCGCCAGGGACAAAGCAAAGATAATTGACAAGATTACAATACTTTCAAGCGACCAGCGTCTAAAGAACACAAGATGGCCGTACAAAGACAGCGACGGAGATTAATGGAAATCCCCAAGAGGTGGTCGTTAGGTGTGGACGGGATATCGAAGGGTTGGGAGGATTGAGGTCGCTGTTTATAAAGAATATATTAACGGTAAAATGGAAGCCGACTTGAATGAGCCTTTGTGGCCCGGCTAAAAAGGGAGACTTTAGAGATATATAGATAAGGGCACAAGTGGAGCGTTCGGCAGTAAACGGGAGTGCAGTGGAGGAAATGAGAAGTTAGATAGGGAAGTAAAGATTAAGCAGGAAAAATGGATGATGGAAGAAAAGGTGCTGTCAAGGCAAAAATAAAAGAAATTCGTGAAAAAGGGTATTTTAATGATGTATAAGAAAACAAGACTCTCAGAGTGAGAGAGAGAGAGAGAGAGAGAGAGAAAGAGAGAGAGAAAAAAAACGGGACAGTGAGGGGGAGAGTAGAAGGAAAATGTAAGCGGAAAATAGCTTAAAAACAAGCGTAAACTGAAATGGAGAGTAAGGTAATATTAATGGGAAAGTCGAAAGGAAAATGAAGAGGCAGGCGATAATAAGGCAGAAAACAGATTAATTTGGATAATGGAGAATAAGGTGAAAAACGGCGACTAAGTGAAGAAGAGAGCAGGGGTTATTAGATGAAGTAACGTGATACTGGAGAGTAATGGAATGGAGAGCAAAGCATGAATACAGAGTAAGATGAGTATTTGGAAAGTAATTAGAAAACGGAGAGTAAGGTGGATAAAGTAAGAATGGACACTATGATATGAAAGGAGAGTAAGGCTGTTATTGGAGATAAATTTGAAAAATAGAAAGCAAAGTAGAAATTTCGAAGTAAATAGAACATAGAGAGAAAGTGGGAAAAATGGAGAATAATTAGAAAATGGAGAGTAAGGTGAATAATGGATAATAATTAGAAAAATAGAAAGCAAGGCTAATAATGGAGAATAATTGGAAAATGGAGAGTAAGGTGAATAATGGAGAGTAATTAGAAAATGGAGAGTAAGGTGAATAATGGAGAGTAATTGGAAAATGGAGAGTAAGGTGTATAATGGGGTAATTAGATGAAAAGAGAATAAACTTCAAAATTGGCGCAAAAAGGCATAATGGGCTGTAGGATGAAAATGCGAAATTTTATAACAGTGAAACAGAACTGGGTGAAACTTGAATATTGATCATAAGTTATGGAATATTAAAAGTAAATAACGAACAATAATATAAAAATAGATTGTAAAATTAAAGTTAAAAGCAAATTCTAAAGTCTATAATAATAAAGCGTAGTGTACGTGTGTTTGTCCGCCCGTCCGTTTATTTTGATGTCGGCGAATCAGAAACAACCTGTAGTAACAGTTATTAAGTACTGTTGTTACACGCGATTAAAAATTAAATAATTTTAAAATTAAATCATTTCTAAAAATGTAAAGTTAAACTTAAATATCGAGCAGAGTGAAAGGTTTAAAAAAAACAATTCTTTATCAAAGGTTTAAATTTAATTTCGCTTTTCGTCGCAATTCGATTCGTATGGTCAAAGTAAACCGTAGTTAAAACTTAAGCGGGGCACGGTACGTTGCTCATGTGTTTTTTTTTCTTCTTTGTCTAGCACGCGCACTGCGACGTATTTGAAATATTATATAGTTAAGGTTCCCTAATGTCTCTTAAGAGTGACTTTATGTGAAGGAATCATAAATAATGCTGATTTTAAAAGAATTAAATAAATGTAACCAAATTACGCTAGTGGCTGCGTATACGAAGAAAGATTATGTCAAATTAACGTGTCGAATAAAGATAAAATAATTTTATTATTTCTAAATTCTTATAACATTTACATCCATAGGACGTTGAAGATAAAAGGTTGAAGGTCCAAAAGCCCTTCGCAGGAGCTAGCCTAAAGCCAGCCCAAAGGGTGGCTTCTAGACCTAGTACTCTAATAAAAGTTATGTGACAGATTGAAGATTCGTTCTTACCGTAGATTATTATTAAATAAATAACTCATTTAAAGTTAAATTGAAATACCAAACAGAGTGAAAGTTTTTTAAAAAAAAAAAAAAAAAAAAAACTTTAATTGCGCCTTTCGTCGCAATTGCAATTGATATCGTCTAATTAAACCGTAATTAAAATTTAAGCGGGAGACGATACGTTGATCATATGTTTTTTTTTTCTAGCACACGTAGTTATATATTTGAAATATTACATAGTTCGGGTTCCATAGTCTCATTTAAGAGTGACTTTATGTGAAGGGATCTTAAAGAATGGTGTTTTAAAAGAAACTTAAAAAAAAAAAATATGAGCACAATAAATGCAAACAAACTACGGAGACCCGTTGCGTATATGAAGAAAGATTATGCCGAATTAAGGTGTTGAATAAAGATAAAATAATTTTATTATTTCTAAATTATATCTGTTGCGTATATAGAACCTTGAAAGCAAAAGCCCGAAGGCCCAAAATCCCGAAGGCCCAAAAGACTGAAGGCACAAAATCCCGAAGGCCCAAAATCCCGAAGGCCCAAAATCCTGAAGGCCCAAAATCCCGAAGGCACAAAAGCCTGAAGGCCCCAAATCCCGAAAGCCCAAAAGCCTGAATCCCGAAGCTCGAAGGCCCCAAAAGCCCGAAGGCCCAAAGCCTGAAGGGCCAAAAGCCCGAAGGCCCAAAGCCTGAAGGCCCAAAAGCCCTCAGAAATAGCTTCAGCTGGGCAGCTTCTAGGTTAATAGTAAAAAAAAAAAAAAAATGAAACGGTTATAAAATCTCTTACTAGAAATGGTCGAGCCTTTTAATATGATTCAGAAAAAAAAAATAGCTCGGCTACATAGGCCAAAGGGAATCATGGTAGCCTAAATTTACTTCTCTGTAGGATCTTTCCTATTAATCCTAGCTTCATAAAAAGCTAACCACTAACAAAAAACTATCTTTCACATTTACAGTGCATTTATGTTGCAATTCATTTACATTCTTCATGAAATGAACATTTTCAACGTTAATTATTAATTTTCGGACATGCGGTAACGATTATCGCAGCGGATAATAGAAGCGTTAAGATAGTTCACATTCCCAATGGGGCTGTTACCTTCGCAGTAACGTCCTTGAGAAAGGTAGGAATCCATTACTTCTCTACGTACTACTATAACTTCCTTGTTTTGGGGGGATTTTTTTCAGGGGTGTGGGGGTAAGAAAAGATGGGCGAGAGAAGATTCGCTAGGCTAATTCACAGCTAATTTAGGAGAAGGGCGACGCTGATTCCATAATCGTGGAGAAAGTAACGGAAAAACATTACACTAATAATCCCAAGAGGACATGAATTGATTGATTTGTTTTTTGGGGTGTTTTTATGGCTTATCGACGTTTTGCAAATTATTTATAGCCAGAAAGACTGTAAGAATATTCTGGTGATAATAAAGATTTACTAATACAAGTTCTATGAATTAACACATCACTGTAGGAGAAGAGGTGGATTGATAACAAACTATTAACATAGGAAACAGAGTGTTGAAATTTTTAGCGCACATAATGAGGAAAGCTCCGTCAGGTTATTTTGCCCAAGACACACCACTTCTACTGCGGCTGCAGTAGATGTGGTTCCCTTACAACAATCATGGGTCACGGGATTCGCGATCGCGGATGAGGAAAGAGGGCCTGGAAAATCTGGTACTCACAGGACAGATAACCTATTTGGTGGGCTTGAGTGAATGGATGACGAAACAAGGTTTAGGAGAAATAAGAAAAAAAGATAAAATTTATTAAGAGCCCCGAACGATAGGGAATTGTGGAGAGTCATGATCTCCAACGTCTTTAAGGGACTCAGCGCATAGAAGAAGAAGACACGTAAACCATGGTAAGAATGTCGTCTCCTAGTCACAGCGTTGGGAAGGATTTTATTTTTTAATGTGAAATCGAGAGTTGTTCATGCAGGACGTCTACCTTATCTACTCCTCTGACATTGTCCAAATGACAGAATCTCTATCTATAAAAGGCAGTGTGTGTGTGTGTGTGTGTGTGTGTGTGTGTGTGTGTGTGTGTGCGCGTGTGTGTGTGTGTGTTTGTAACGAATGCACGGCTGCAACTTTCGACGGATTTGCACCAAAATTTACATGCACATGCTCCAAGTTAGCGGGAAGCCCAAGACCGACTTTGCATTTCCCAACTCTCATCGATAGTGGAAATAATCGATTTTTTCTACGGCTGTTTTCACGTAGTTTGCGGCCATTTTCTAATGGCCAGAGTGAGAGCCTATAACTGGATGCCACGAATAGGCAGGAAGATTCTATTGGCCAGCGTGAGAGCCAACAGCTGACTGCCACGAATGTTAAGTAGCATGCTAGCATGCAAAAAAAAATCGATAGCTGCATTCGTTACAAGTGGGAAAAATTTAAATCTGCATGGCACTTTACTCCAATTGGCTCATTCGCTTGCTTAAACTCAACGTTGATTCTGATTTCGCAGAACTGGGTTAAGTGTGAAAAATATTTGTTGTTAACATTCTTTTTTCATTCGGTTTTTTTTTTTAGGAGTCCTTTTTTAAAGCTGATCGTTTTGTGTTCATTTTGTTTAGTTCTTTTTTCGTAACAGATTTAATGTTTAGTATAGAGCTTAGAAAAAATTCGCAGTGCGAGATAGGCAAGAAGTAAGGCATGTAACAACATCAGCACGACAAAGGGCACTCCTTTAAAGGCAAGGAAGGGTAAAAATATTTTAAGTCAAGTGATAGCGATTGCTGTATGAGTCGTACGATTTTTGAATCAAGCACGGGCTGCGCCGGGCCATGCTGCTAGTAGATATATACAACGCCTTATACCAGCGTATTCGCAGAAATTTCTATCAGGAGAACTGCTTTATTTGGTACTCTGATTCAAGGTGTTATTCTCTGAGTTTATCCACCAAGCTTTTCCCATGGTTGTGCATGGCTTCAAGTAACGAAAATCAGTATATCTAAAATGAATTTATCTTTTATAAGACTAAGGAGTTCCATATCTATGATGTAAATATTACCGTTCCACTTGATTACGAATAATAGTTTACTAACTGTAGATTATGTGTGGCAAAAAGCGGCAAGTATGGCTCACGGAGTAAGGATCAAATAACTACCCAGTCATAATCGATATGTTCAGATAAACTCCTTAACCATTACATCACACCAGCTTATCTAAGCTATTTAATAATGCTAGATCAGATCTGGCAACGAAAGTATAGAGTACCTAGTGAGATTCGATCTCGCTAGTCAGTCGTAAGTGATTAAGCGATCTAACCTTGCTAATCATTACACCACGCCAGAGCGCCCAATCTATTTAGAAAGTGTAGGTTAGATATGACAAAAGGCCGCAATCATGGAACACCCAGTAAGGATGATATCCCTACTAAGTCGTAATTGATCAAGCAGTGCAAGCTGGTATAACTATTACACTACGTAGAAGTGTCTATCGATATCTTTTATTCTGAGCCTATTCATTAAAACTGATAGTTGTTTCAGTATGTGTCTATATTTCTGAGATGAACTCCACTATTTATATTGCTCGGACTATCATCCTCATCTTTGCTGCCATATATTTCACAACGTTTCGGCCGTTGTAAACTCCGGCCTTCATCAGGTGGTTGGAATGTCAAACTGAACTCTTTATTTATATGGAGAGAGAAGAGAGATCACGGCCCTATGTGGGATCATGTTGAAACCATAGACAAAGAACATCATTGGAAATTTGTAAACTTAAGGAATCAGCACATATGCTAGGCCACAAAAATCTCCTGAGCCGACCAAGCATAGAAATGAATACAATATGGAAACCTGTAATAAGGGGTGCCAGAGAAAAGCAACAATAACACCAAAAATGCAATATGAGCTCTGATAAAAAAAATGCAATGTTAACATCAAAAATTGCAATATGATTACTGTTTAAAAAATCCGTTGCTGAAGACATTAGGTTTATAATACCCAGAAATTCATACACGGATGTTCTCAAGGACACATTGCACAGTGGATAAAGGCGTTGGTTATATCCAGTGACAGGACCCAAAAAGTGTGAGTTAAATAACTGCTTAAGGCAGTGGAGAACTTGGAGAGGGGAATTAACAGGAGATAACTGATAACTGGCAACCATTAGGCATGGAACGTGGAACTAGAACAGTCTACTCCAGCGTGCGAAATAAACGGTTCAGTTCGACATTCCAATCACCTGAAGAATGCCGGAGAGTACAGCGGCCGAAACGTTGTGATAAATATGGCAACAAAGACGAGGATGATAGTCCGAGCAATGTAAATTGTCTGATAATTGCTTATTGGTTAAATTGAACAGCCAAATGCATCGAAGCTTATAGTTTATATATCCGTTCAAATGTGTTGGTCCCTTATTATATATATATATATATATATATATATATATATATATATGAGTACTTTCCGTGGCATCCTCCGAAAGTTGTTTGGTTTTGTTTTACGGCACATCAACCTCAATGCATTTAATGCCGAAAAACTTTTTTTTCCTGGTAATATTTTTGTTTTATCAAAAATCTATTTCTAATTAATATTTTTTTCCTCAAAAATGTATAGCTGCTAATATTTTTTCCTCAAAAATGTATAGCTGCTAATATTTTTTTTTTTAAATGTATAGCTTGTAATATTATTTTTTCAAAAAAATTATAGCTGGCAATATTATTTTTTCAAAAACGTATAGCTGGTCATAGTTTTTCAAAAACGTATTGCTGGCAATATTTTTATTTCTTCAAAAATTTATTTCTGTTAATAACTTTTTACAAAGTATTTCTGGTATTAAAATTTTTACACTTTTATAATGCTTTTTACCTCAGTTTCGGGGTTAACTATTTGCCCATAGCTGGGACCCTAACAGGTGCTACCATACCGGGTCAGGGTCGACCTGGGATCACCAGCAATTAAGATGTGGTTCCACGCTCCTCAAAACCTCTTGATCAGAGGCCTTGCTGTTGGACGTAGTTTATCGTTTTACCCAGGACGCGGATGTACTTTATCGTCATACCCAGGACGCCAAAGTTATTTGGTCTCTATCCATTAAAATGAGTTATTACTTTCACAAAAGTCCTCCAAATATGTTCTTTTTTATTTGAAAGAAAACGTCGGAATACTTTGTGTCTTAACCTCCAAAAGGTTTTCTGAGTTTATCCCTTAAAGGAATGTTTTCCTAATTTTTGGAAAGACATCGGAAAAGTCGGTACGTCGAAGAAAATAGTCGGAATAATTCACAGAAAATAATACCGTAATTCCACATGCATAATACACTTTCATCCATAGTAGGCACACCTAAAATTCTGCTGAAAGAGCTTGAAAATGCTTCTACTCACGCATAATACGCACCCCTTGTTTATTAATCAATCCTTATAAATTGTACGTCTCCAGTTACAGCGTTTCCTACTCTTATTTAAAAAATGGTTTTAAAAATAGGATAATATTATTCAAATTTAGTTTTATGATAATTCTTATTTTATTTGACGGTAATTTTTTAAAGATTTTTTTGTAGCTGTGCATAATACGCACCCCTGATTTTGCCTATTATTATTAATTAGAAAAAATGTGTATTATACATGAGGAATTCATAGTGATACTTTTTCTTTCTTTCTTTCTTTCTTTCATTCTTTCTTTGAAATTGCTTGGTCCTTCCTTTTCTTTCTTTCATTTTTTTCTTTCTTTTTCTTCTTTAATGGATCAATTCTCTTTCTTTAACGGATAAACTCTGGATACCCATTGTTCTTCTTCTTCTACTTCTTCTTCTTCTTCTTCTTCAGTTATTTCTTTCGATGTGTCAATTGAGAAGCTTTTCTGTCCTGAAACAGCATGGCCCTTCTTTTTTCTTCAATTCTAGTTAGTACTTAAGATCTGTCAATTCAGGAGCATCTTCCCGCTCTTCTGCCTTGAAGCAACAACCCATCTTCCTTTCTTTCTTTCTTTCTTTCTTTCTTTCTTTCTTTCTTTCTTTCTTCCTTTCTTTCTTTCTTTCTTTCTTTGAAACAGCTTAGTCTTTCCTTTTCTTTCACCCTTTTTTTCTATCTTTCTTCTTCTTAAATGAATAAATTCTCTTTCTTTAACATTTAAACTCTAGATACTCCTTCTTCAAATCCAGTTAGTACTTCCGACCTTTTAATTCAGAAGCATCTCCGACTCTTCTGCCTTGAAACAGCATGGCCTCTTCTTATTTTCTTTCTTTTTTCTTTCTTTCCTTCTTTTATCTTCAAGGAGTAAACTCTCCTTCCTCTTCTTCAACACCTGCCAGTTCTTGTGATCTGTCAATTCAGAAGCATCTCCCCACACTTCTGCCTTGAAACAGCATGGCCTCTTTCTTTTTTCTTTCTTTCTTTCTTTTGCTTTCTTTCTTTCTTTCTTTCTTTTTCTTTCTTTCTTTCTTTCTTTCTTTCTTTCTTTCTTTTATCATTCTTTCTTTCTTCTTCTTTAACGAATAAACACTTCTTGAACTCCAGTTAGTTCTTGCGACCTCTCAGTTCAGAAGCATCTCCCCACACTTCTGCCTTGAAACAGCATGGCCTTTTTCTTTCTTTCTTTTTTTCTTTCTTTCTTTCTTTCTTTCTTTTTCTTTCTTTCTTTTATCATTCCTTCTTTAACGAATAAACACTTCTTGAACTCCAGTTAGTTCTTGCGACCTATCAGTTCAGAAGCATCTCCTCGCACTTCTGCCTTGAAACAGCATGGCCTCTTAATTCTGTCTTTCTTTTTTCTTTCTTTCTTTTTCATTCTTTCTTTCTTTTTTTCTTTCTTTCATTTTTCTTCTTTTTTAACGAATAAACTGTTCTTCCTTTTCTTGAACTCCAGTTAGTTCTTTCGACCTGTCAGTTCAGAAGCATCTCCTCGCACTTCTGCCTTGAAACAGCATGGTCCCTTCGATGCCTGCCATGGTGAAACCTCATTGCTCTGACGCGTCCAAGGATCCATCTTTTCCTGGGACGTCCTACTACGTCCTAGACATGAGGTGTTCGATCTCCAGTTATACCATAATCGCGTGTTTCTTGACTCATTTATGCATATGACATGCATATTTCAGCTAAGTTTCCTGAAGGACTTGTAAAAAAAAATATTTACGCCAAGTCCTTGACATTCCACATCTTAATCAATCGAAAGACCCTCCTCTTAGCTTCCTGAACATGACATCTTTTTGGCGCTGTCAGTATCCAGCATAAATGGAAATTGATTAGAGATGGTAATCTTGGCCTTAACGGGGTATTTACTTGTCTATGTGTCGCGAGTAAGCCAGTAAAACGTCGCTGTTGTAAATGTTAATCCTGTCGTTGGCGGCCGTCTCCTTCTTAGCGCCTGTGTCGAAAAGTGAACCAATGGAATTAGAAGAACAATTGTCTGGCGCGTATGGGTGCCCCGCATGTTGTGGCTTGTAACTGGCGGCATACACTCGAGGCCATCATCACTTTGAACGTTTTCCCGATTTGCTTGAGGCGATGATCCCGAAGCACCCAGAGACATATATGCAATGTAATTGGCCCTGATCTGGCATCTCGTCTGCAGTCGCACTCTCACAGACGTGCCATCGCATCCTTCTGTCTTTTTTTACAAATAGTTTCACGGTAATTGCTCCGATGAGCTGCTTCCGCTGGTTCGCAGACTTCATGAATTTAAACGTTCAACTTAGGCTGGCATCTCGCTCTTTCTCTTTCACTGTCGAAACTGTTAAATGTAGCTGTCTCTTCTACTCCAATAGATCTGCCCCGATCTATCCCCTATCCATCACTTCATCCTTTCATCTATCACTCCTCTTTGCTCTGTGTCCAATTCTCTTTAACCCCTTCTGTGCTAGTGGCTTCCCGCCTTGCTTGGTGTGAAACGCTTAAAAAAAACCTTGAGCATCAACTGCATTACTTCTGTCGTTCCAGCGACTAACACAGCACCATCAGCGTAGACAAGGGATTAGTTCCGCCTGTCATCTCCGACTTGTTTTTTGTTTTTTTTACTGACTTTGGCCATCGTCAGGATAAACCTTAGCGGGAAACAGACACTTACGTTTTGATATCAAGCCAAGTCTCTTTGCTAACGTTATGAATGCCATTCATTCAACATTCATTTATTCCTTTGGCGCATATGGATACCACTCCCTTCCATTTCAAAATTGTGGTTCATGGTGTCATTCAAGGCAGAATAGTCCCTTTTGTACCGGGGATGTTAAGGGTGCACCACGGCTACTCTCAGCGGTAGATTTGCTTCTCCTAGCCTTTGTCTAAAGAGGCAGGACCTACAAGGGAGCAGCGTATTTGAATTCAGTGTTTTCATTTTTCTAGATTGGCGATGGTATATGGAAGCCGTGCGCCACCCAGATTATATGACCCTGCTCTCCATCGTACCGCTAAGATTCAAAGTAATACAAAGGATTACATTTTTGGACGGCACCTAAAATTGTTAGTGTTGACAGCCAACCGACTGGTCAAACACTTCCTTCACCTCACAATTGTGGTTCATGGTGACATTCAAGACAGAATTGTTCAACCACTTGCCAGTTCTTTTTTTATATTTATAATTTGTTGACGTTGTCTTGTTCCTCCTGGCAGAAGTTTAAAAAAAAAGACCTAATTTGGTTTGCAGATGGTTTGATTTCAGTGTTTTCCTTCGAGACTGCTGATGGTATATGGAAGCCGTGCGCTACCCAGATTACATGACACTGATCACGGTCGTACCGTCAAGATTTGAACCAAGGGATGTTGATGTTACCCTTTTCCCTCCACGCAGAATTTAAAGAAGCAAAACCTATTTTTAGGCAATAGATAATTTGAATTCAGTACTTTTTTCTTCTAGACTGGCGATGGTATATGGAGGCCGTGCTTTGCCCAAACTACATTACTCTGCTCACGGCCGTACTGCCAAGGTTTTTTCGCAGATGGTAATGTTACCCCGTCCGTCCTCTCAAAGTTAAAGAGGCAAGACCTACAAAAGGATCAAGTATTTTGAATTCATTGTTTTTCTTTCTTTTCTAGATTGGTGATGGTATATAGAAACCATGTGTTTTTTTCTCTACCTGACCCTGCTCTCATTTACCGACAAGATCCAATGGAATACAGGGTATTACATTTTGGACGACTCGAAAATATCCTAGCATTGACAACCAACCTTCTTCAGGACCTCACTCCGCGTTTTATTTTTTTTTTGTCTGGATTTACTTCTATAGGCTTTTCCGGCAGCGGAGGTTTAAAATCAGGGCTTTCCGTCCTCTAGATTAACTGCCTTCCTGGGCTGTCGACCACCATTTATCCGAAAGTAGATTTATTGCAAACTGAATTACAATTGTGGTCCGAGACCGAAGAGGAAGTCCGCTGAGACTGGTCTACACTAACTTGCTTGAGAATAGCCCACCCATTCATCCATTAAAATGTACACTTTCAACGCATGAACTTATCGATTACCATTTAATCCACCCTATACCACAATACCGCATACTTACACGTACCCTTAAAAACACGCCCAAGACAACAATTTCTTGGTATAACAAACGTACATTTTAGCGAATCAGCAATATTATCGATCCAGACCTGGCGGCTCGGCTTCATTCACGTACCTACCGCCGTTAGGTTGGCTCACTCTGCTTTTTTTTTAAATCATTTCTTTCATGGTTATTTTTAGTATAAGCTCTTCGCTATGGTACCGAGATTTTTAAAAAATTTAAGCGCAGGACTAGACTGGTGTAGGGATCTCCTCAACTTACAGTTGAGCTGGCCAGATGTAGCCGTAAATTCTATAAGAGTTTATTTTCTCGCACTTATCGATTGTGGAATTTCCTTCCGGTTCTCAGTCATCGTTAATCTGCAAAATTTAAATGCAATGTCAATCGCTATCTGCCGTCCTCCTGATTAACCGTTTCCCTCCCTGCTTATTGATGTTTCTCTTACTAATTCTACCGCGCCCTGTAACCCCTTGCGTTTCAGTGGTATTTATGGCTTGCTTGGGGCGATACCAATTAAAACTATTGGAATGAATAGGTACGACATTATTTTTTAATACCCCAAAAAAAAAAGACGTCATACAACAAAGTTAGAATGCTTGATCCGTTGGTAGTTGCATTACGGGCATCTCTCACAGACATGCCGTCGCCTCCCTCTGTCTTTTTTACAAATACTTTCACGGTAACTGCTCCGATGAGCTGCTTTAGCCGGTTCCCAGACTTCATGAATTTAAGCGTTCAACTCGGCTGGCATCTCGCTCTCACCCTTTCACTGTCGAAACTGTTAAATGTAGCCGTCTCTTCTACTCCAATAGCTTCACATCTCGCACTTCTTGCCTATGGAACTCCCTCTTCTTTTCCTGTTTCTCTGATAGCTATAATCTCCAACTATTCTAATGTAACATCAATCGACTTCTCCAGATTCCTTGATCTATCCCCTATCCTTCTCTTCATCCTTTCCTCTATCACTCCTATTTGCTCTCGCTCCAACTCTCTGTAACCCCTTGCGTGCTAGTGGCTTCCTACCTTGTTTGGGGTAAAACGCTTAAAAAAAATAATTAAAAGAAAGAAAAAAACTTGTAATTCCAACGAATGATTTATTTTTTATTGAAATATTTCGACTAGCAGTTGCTACACTTGGAAACTCCTTAATTTGAGTAAAACAGTACAAAGAAGTTCGAAACGCTTGAGAATTTAAATCAAGGAAAAGAAACCGAGTTGATGACGCTTACAACGTAATAGCAAGTAGAAGCATAAAAAAAATCATTTCTTTTTTTTTTGTCATTCATATTTTTCTTTGGTGCAAAAATGTACAGACCGGATGGAGTTATGCTGCATCTATCCTATTGCAGGCATTTTTTGTAGTTGCTCTTACCATTTGTTCAGTTAGTCTTCTTTGATTGAAATGCTTTGATACGAATAAGGCATTGACCTCGCAAAAAAGTGTATGCTCTTACTTTGTAAACGTCATTAACTCGGGGTTGTTTTTCCTTGACTTGAATTCTTAAGCCTTTCTAGTTTCTTTGCATTGTTTTACTCAAATTAAAGGAGTGAACAAGACTAGCAACAGCCAGTCGAAATATTCCCATCATTCGTTGGAACTACAATTTTTTCTTTTAATGAATAGAAGAATAAATTTATTGAAATAAAACAAGTTCAGTTGACCACTGATGACAATTCCAGAACAACGTAACAATAAACAATTTTTTCTATCCTCTTCCAGCTGCAATGATGGAGAAAGCCTTACCTCGAACAATCGCCAGTGAGACACGCTGCAAGCGGCATTCCGTTTCGCGAGGCTTTTCCCTTAATCGAGACTCAATCGCGCCAATCCTCCGAAGGAACGCCATTCAACATTAGTCATTCAACAAAGCTGGAATAATTACGTCATTATGTTCCGTATGACGTCACTAGGCGATAGCTGATGAGGAAATAGTTTCAGATTGATAAAAGACTTTTAAAAAGTAAGGTGATTTATAACTGCAGGGCGTTTATTTTAATTTCATTAAATTCGAAATGATTTTATGTTTATTTTTATGTGTTTGGTTAAATAATACCGAATAGTTTTCCTATTTGTTTTCGTTTCAAATATTTCGAAATCTCCATCGTATTGTCAGGTGCCTATCAGAATGCTATCCCGTAAAAGAAATCCCGGTGACGGAAGAGACATTGCCGAAATTATTATATTATTTAGCGTAGCTATGTCATGTCTTTTGAGAGACACAGAAGCCGAAGAACCATGCAGTTTGGACATTATGCGAAACGGTTCCATATTTCCTGTTGTACCCCAAAACTGCTTTCTAGAAAGACACGATCCGTACAAAGATTATAACGGGCCTGGTGCTGGAACAGTGAAAATCATCCCCCCACCGTTCAGGGCGGTGTTCATTGGCTGTTACGAGATAGTAAATTCTAGTCACATCGAAAATAATGTTTGGAGATCGGACAACATGACATTGCTGAACTGCCTTTTTTATTGTTCCTTGAAGATGAGTTCGTATGTCGGGTTGCGATCTGGAAACACATGTCACTGTAACAATTTCCCTTTTATTATACTAAAGCCAACACGAAAAGAACACCGACATTGTTTATTTCCTTGCAGGGGAAACGGCCGGTTTGCTTGTGGCGGTAAAGATAATATAATACTATATAGGTTACTCGTTACCGATCTTATGTACAACAGAAAACGTTTCAAAAAGCACGGACTGAATAATAACGTTTTAGCTCAACCGATATCAGCGTCTAGTAGCTTTGGAAAGAGTCTTCTCAATGAAACGAGACTGCGTCATAATCCGGTGTGGTCGAAAGACGGACCAGGTGTTTACCTGGGCTGTTTTGTAGCAGGCACTAACAAAGGCAAACAACGGACTCTGAAAATGAGAACGTTTTCGAAAATGTCAATAGAAGACTGCACGACATTTTGCCGTTCCATCGGGATACGATACGTGGCAATATACAGAGACGATTGCCATTGTGGAGCCGATCCTCTTCCGAAGCATAAAGTATTTGACTTTCTGTGCGATCTTGAATGTCTCTCGAGTGTTCGGAAGCAATTCTGTGGCGGTCAGCGCTGGGATATCGACATTGAAAAAGGGAGCGCCATCCCCAGAACAACCAAACGTGTATATCTTCAAGAATATCGGTTAAATAACCCGCCTGGCTTTGATTCCTTTCAAGCGATCTTCATTGGCTGTTATAAAAATAACCCTTTCAAAAGCGACGCTGTCTCCATATCCAAATTCGAATACGTCTCCGTCAACATGTCGGTGGACATCTGCGTTGGAATGTGTCAACATCGTCGACATAGATTCTCACTGATATCAATCCCGAAGAACGTGCGACGTGGCAACTTCCGGTGCCACTGCGCCACGGCCTACTTCTTTCAGCGGAGAACGTCAAATATCGCCGACTGCAAAACAAAATGCCCTTCCGACAACCGACAATTCTGCGGAGGCACAGAACCAGATGCTTATCAATTACATGCAGCTGTCCCGATGCGTGGAAGGTTTTCTAATTACGGAACATTATGGGGTTGCTATTCGTCGTTACCATCAGGACGGGCTATCAGAATCCAGATCGGGCTAGCCGACACTAACAGAACTGAAACCAAGCAGGTGAAAACGGACTGTTGTCATCTGGACGAATGTGTACAGGAATGTCGGAAGCGTGGCTTTCAAATCGTTGCTCTTGCTTCCGGCGCAATCTGCGCATGCGTCAAGCCCGATGTAAGCGAACCTTTGAGGATAGGTGACCGTATTAGTGAGAGTAAATGTAATATTCCCTGTGGAGACGAATGTGGGGATTATTGTGGCGGCGAAAACGCCTTTCAGGTATACATTGCTAAAATTCCCAAAAGAGTTATTTACTAAAATCAAAACTAACCATTGAAGTTAATTCAATTTGTTTTATTCGAACGCAACGCAAGCAGGAAAATATCACATGATTCAATTTAACGATAACTATTAGGTTTGAAAGAAAGTCAGTTTTATAATAAAAGGAGTCCATCGAGAATACAATGATTATTATTATGAATAAAAATAAATAAAATGATTATTATTATAAATAAAAATAAATACAATTATTATTATTACAAATAACAAAATAAATACAATTATTATTATTTAAAATAAAAAATAAATATACTTATTATTATTAAGAATAAAAAATAAACACAATGATTATTATTACTGATAAAAATAAATAAAATGATTATTATCACAAATAAAAAAAATACAATGATTATTATTATAATTAAAAAATAAATACAATAATTATTATTATAAAAAAATGAATACAGTGATTATCATTATAAATAAAAATAAATACACTGATTATTATCACAAATAAAAATAAATACAATGATTATTATCATGAATAAAAAAATAAAAAATCAATGATTATTATTATAAATAAAAAATACAATGATTATTATAATAAATAGAAAATAAATACAATGATGATTATTACAAATAAAAAATTTAATTCAATAATTATTATTATAAACAAAAATAAATACAATGTTTGTTATTATAAATAAAAAAATGAACACAATGATTATTATTATGATTAAAAAACACATTGATTATTATTACAGATAGAAATATATACAATTATTATTATCATGAATAAAAATAAATATAGTGATAATTATTATAAATAAAAATAAATACAATGTTTATCATTATAAATAAAATAAACAAATACAATGATTATTTTTATAAATAGAAAAATAAATGCAATTATTATTATTATAAAAAATAAATACTATGATTATTATTATAAATAAAAATAAATACGATGATTATTATTATAAATAAAAACAAATACAATGATTATTATTATAAATTAAAAATAAATACAATGATTATTATTATAAATAAGAAAAAAAATACAATTATTATTAATATAAATAACAAAATAAATACAATGTTTATTATTATAAATAAAAAAATAAATACAATGATTATTATTATAAATAAAAAATAAATACAATGATTATTTTTACAAATAAAAAATAAATGCAATGATTATTATTATGAATGAAAAATAAACAAAATGATTATTATTACAGATAAAAATAAACACAATGATTATTATTATAAATAAAAAAAAATACAATGATTATTATTATAAAATGACAAATAAATACAATGATTACTATCATAAATAAAAACAAATACAATGATTATTATTATAAATAAAAAATAAATACAATGATTATTATTACAAATAGAAAAATAAATGCAATGATTATTATTATAAATAAAAAATAAATACAATGATTATTATTGATTTGTCACAAGGATGAAAGGGAAGCGAGACTGGTCAACACTGATTATCCTAAATCTAACTCATTTGATTCACAATTCATTCATTTATTACAATTTACCCTATCCCCACAAGAACTCATCCATCACCATTCGATCCAACTTTTACCATAATACAGCATACTCACAGGGCTCCTACTAAAAAAATCCATGACGCAAAAAATTTGATAATATACATATATATATATATATATATATATATATATATATATATATATATATATATATTTTATATATATATATTACAAAAATATATAAAAGTTAATTATGACATGAAAAGAGGGTGGATGAACCGATGAACGAAAATAAAGCTCAACCAAATATTATAATATATCTAAATACAAATTAGAGACACGTCATGATAATTCATCCCATCTTAAATAAATCAAAAACGTTTTGCGCCAAATTTTAACATCATCTTAAGATTCTTCTTGTTTAAAATTTGAATAATTTCACATATTCTACATTATTTTATTGGAATATTCTATTATCTACTTGTAATGGTATAACCCAGTTTTTCTTGCCGTAGTCGATCCTTCAAATCTACAAATCAACCATCCGCCCTTGCATGGAGTATTGCTGCCATATATGGTCTGCTGCCTCTTATGTTTGTCTCAAGGTTCTTGATAAGATCCAGAGACGGATATGCAACGTAATTGGCCCTGATCAGGCATCTCGTCTACAGTCGCTCCCTCACAGACGTGCTGTCGATTCCCTCTGTCATTTCTACAAATACTTTCACTGTAAATACTCCGAAGAGCTACTTTCACTGGTTCCCAAACTGCATGAATTAAAACGTGCTACTAAGTTGGCATCTCGGTCCCAACCTTTCACTGTCGAAAGTGTTAAATGTAACCGTCTCTTCTACTCCAATAGCTTCGTGTCTCGCACTTCCCGCCTGTGGAACTTCCTTCCTCTTACTTGCTTCCCTGATAGCTATGATCTTCAATTATTCAAATGAAATGTCAATTGACATTTTCAGATGCCTTGATCTAATTCCTCGTCGTTCTCTTCAGCCTTTCCTCTATCACGCCTCTTTACTCTTGCTCCCACTCTCTGTAACCCGTTGCGTGCTAGTGGAACTCCCATCTTGCTCGGGGTGAACCGCTTCTAAATATATATAAATAACTTGCAATGGGTTGATAAGCCATAGTAACCGAATCAATCAGTCTCTGAAATACTGATTAGCTACGCAGCCATGTTTTTTAGGTTTATTTACATACTTTGGAATATAAATGTATAGAAATTGTCGTTGCCACAAAGTAAGGGATCACTTTATATATTGATTGTTATATAGAATTGACCCCCCTTTCATTGTCGAAACTGTAAAATTTAGCCATCTCTTCTACTCCAAGAGGTTCGTGTCTCTCACTTCCCGTCTGTGGAACTCCCTTCCTCTTGCTTCCCTGATAGCCATAATCTCCAATTATTCAAATGTAATGTCTGGAGACGTCGATGTCTCCAGATGCCTTGATCTGTCCCCTATCCTTCTCTTCATCCTTTCCTCTATCACTTCTATTTGCTCTCGTTCCAAATCTCTGTAACCCTTTTCGTGCTAGTGACTTCCCGTCTTGCTTGGGGTGACACGCTTAAAGAAAAACAAAAAAACAAACACGAATGCAAATATATTGGCATCATAGCAAGGAAAATTCTTTAAAACTTGCATCTAGACATTGAATAAAAAGGTATTGAAGATTGAAAGTATTTATTATGCTGCTCTCCTTTTATATGTGAAAGAATTTGTTAGGAATTCCCATTTCAGTTGAGTAAGAAAAAAGGCCTTCATCGTTCGGTGTTTCTTTAGGACACGTGACGTCCTAAAAATTATTATGAAATTTTAAAACTGTACTTGTACACGTGATATGATATACACTATTTAATTATTCGGAATATTGTCCTCATCTTTGTCGCCATATTTATTACAGCGTTTCTATAATTGAAGCTCCCTGGCTGCCGTTTGATCAGGGTTCTCATTTACACGGGGCTTTCTTTTGTTCGCTGCAAACGTTGCATTTTTGAATGCAATCTGTTCCTCCGTTGGCGGAGATTTATTTTGATTTTTTTTTTATTTTGGCGAGGTATACTGCTGCCGTATGTGATAGGCAATAATAAACTACAGAAGAACTCAAAATTGCTCGCTGCATTTAAGTATTGCATTAATGTCTAAGTTTACCTTTTAAAATTTCAATGGTAATTCTTCTTCCGACACTTAATTTAAAGACAATTTGATGCACGTAGGTCCGTACCTTCCGTACAAACAATTATTTTTATATCATGGTTAAATTTCGCTATCAATTTCGGTTTTTCCCAAATTTATTTCCAGGTGATAGAAACAGTTATATATATATATATATATGTAAACAAATATATGGATATAGATGCGACAGTATGAAGAAAAATATACGGAAAAAACAAACAAAAATCCTAATATGCAATTATGGTGTTTAAATGTTAATATAATGTCAACGTCTGTTTTGATTAGTCTTACTCTTATGTCCATCGTCTTTTCATGTTGAATTGAATATAGTCTAATGTTAATTATGTTTTATGAATATGTCCTGAAAATGGTCTACTAGACCGAAACGTCCGACGTTGATATTATATTAACATTAAAACAGCATAATTGCATATTAGGATTCTTGTTTGTTTTTTTTCCGTATATTTTTCTTCATATATATATATATATATATATATATATATTAGATTAAAATCCGTCCTACCGGATGGCATTTAAACTATCTCCTGCGGAAGGCTCTTGATTGAGCCTTCAAGAGTTTGAGAGTCCCTATGTCTTTGCATATTGTCAGCATTGGAATTTCTTCTGGCTGCCGTTTGATCCCGGTTTTCATTTGCACGGGACTTTCTATTCCTCACCGCAGCTCTTTTGATTGCAGTCTTGTCCTCTGTTGGCGGAGATTTCTTTTTTGCTGCCGTATGCGATAGGCAGCAATAAACTACCGAAGAACGCGAAATTGATAGCTGCATTTAAGTATTGCATGAATATTTAAGCTTAACTTTTAAAAGTTCAGTGATAATTCTTCTGCCGACACTTAATTAAAAGACAGTTTAATGTGCGTAGAGCCTTACTTTCCGTACAGACAATTGTGACACACTGACACACTGATATTCGTATTTAATTATATAGAGGAAAAAGATTTGATGGAAAAGTCATTCAGAGTCTGTCTATACTTCTGAGATGAGGTATTATGTATATTATTTACATTTTCCGGACATGAGATGAGGTATTAATAGTGCGAATAATGTAAATATTGTACATAATACCTCACCTCAGAAATATAGACAGACACTGAAGAATGTCGGAGAGTACAACGACCGAAACGTTGTGATAAATATGGCAACAAAGATGCGGATAATAGTCCGAATAATGTAAATAGTGTACAAAATGCCTCATCTCAGAAATATAGACAGATACTGAAAGGCCGAAACGTTGTAATAAATATTGCGTCAAAGATGAGGACAATAGTCCGAATAATGTAAATAGTGTACATAATACCTCATCTCAGAAATATAGACAGATACTAAAGGTCCGAAACGTTGTAATAAATATGGCGACAAAGATGAGGACAAATGTTTTCTTACACCTAAAAAAAATGTAAATTAAGATGAAAATTATAAACTCCGTCGTTTTGATAAATCGATAGCGATCATACGCCAATAATATTTTTTTCTCATTATCAACAGGCACATTTGAAATGGTGGTTGATGTGTATGATGTCATTTTGGAAGGTTTTGGTTCGACTAGTATCAGGTGATAAAAATGAGGCATTTGGCAGAAAGAAAACGGTCCTACAAGTTGACAAATATGCAGATAAATCAAACATATAGAGATAAAGACATACGCACATACACACATCGCTAGCTAGCTATGATAGATAGATAGATAGATAGATAGATAGATAGATAGATAGATAGAAAAAAGGAGATAGATAAATATAAGAGAATAGATAGATAATAGATAGATAGATAGATAGATATTTAAGAGAATGAGATGATTTTTATAAACAGTGATAGATATATATGAAGAGACTAATATATATATATATATATATATATATATAGATAGATAGATAGATTTTTAGATTTACTAGATGTTAGATATTTTCAGTCTGATAGATAGATAGATAGATAGATAGATAGATAGAGAGAGAGAGATAGAGATGAATAGATGGACTATATATATATATATATATATATATATATATATATATATATATATATATATATGGTAGACAAGAGAAATTTAATTCAGTTTTAGTTAGTTTTTTCCTGCGTTATTAAGTTCTTTACCGCTTTTTGTTGGAGTAAGAGAGTAGGTAATATTTTCCATAATGGCGCAAGCATTTTCGGCCACTTTAACCATTTTTCAAGATGGCTTTAGTCTAGTTATTGTTAGTTTCTCACCAAGTTTCGACGGTTTAAGTTGTATTTTATATTTTGCGTTTTTTGATAGATAATGAATATAGATAAATAGTAATGTAGAGATAAAATTAACGGACAGAGATGGATAGATAGATAGATAGATAGATAGATAGATAGATGGATAATTAACAAACGTAGATGGATATATAGATCGAAATTAGCAGATATAGGTATGAACAGTCGGAGATAGATAGATAGATAACAAACGTAGATGGGTATATAGATCGATATTTAACAGATATAGATAGATAGATAGATAGGTAGATAGATAGATAAAGAATTATATATATATATATATATATTGATATATATATATAGATAGATATATAGATAATTAATAGACGTAGATGGATATATAGATCGATAATTAGCAGATATAGATAAACAGATAGATAGATAGATAATTAACAGATGTAGATGGACATATAGATCGATAATTAGCAGATATAGATAGATCGATAGATAGATAGATAGATAGATATGAACAGTCTGACATAGATAGATAGATATGAACAGTCTGACATAGATAGATAGATAGATAGATAGATAGATAGATAGATAGATAGATAGATAGATTTGATACATTAATCACTCATTTACGAGGACGAACTTTCAAACTCGACGAGCAGAATAAGAACTTGGTGCTTTTGACATGAGGCGCGTATGATGAAGAAATATTAGTGTGGAAACGAGGAGAATCAACGGAGGTGTTCATGAATGGGTGTCAGGTTCGTGTGACAAATGCACGTGTCAAAATTGCAAGCAGCTTTCGGTGCTCGGGTAACAATATCAACGAAGGAAGAATAAAATATGGCGGGAAAATGATTGGCTAAGCGGCGGGAACGCGACGTGATAATGCGTTCACCTTCACCTTAAAATGGCCGTCTGATTTAAATGAAGCTTTTTGACGAGAATGGGACAGTGGGAGGTGGGGATGCAATTTCCATAAGGAATTAGCGCGAATGAAAAAATATTTAAGTTTGAAATGTTTTATTTTCTTCATCTAACGTCGTGGGAATTTCGTTTCTTGAGTTTTGCTTGCAGTATTTTAGCTACTTTTTAAAATTTATTTAGTTTTTTATTAAAATTTCATTCATTTTTTTTTTCTTTTGCAACTTTGACGTATGCTTCTCGATTCTTTTTATATTTTCTTCCTGTCCTCATTTTTTTATGTTTCAGTTTTCTTTCTTTCGCTTAATTCCTTCTGTCATTTTTTTTCATTTTCTTTCATTTATGTATCGCTCATTACTTTATTACTCTTTCCTTTCTCCTTTCTTTCTTTCTTTCTTTGTTTCTTTGTTTCTTTCTTTCTTTGTTTCTTTCTTTCTTTCTGTCCGTTCAGTCCATTCTTCTATTTAGTTTTTTTTTTTTTCTTTCTTTCTTTCTTTCTTTCTTTCTTTCTTTTCTTTTTTTTCTTTCTTTCTGTCCGTTCAGTCCATTCTTCTATTTAGTTTTGTTTTTTTTTCTTTCTTTTTTCTTTCTTTCTTTCTTTCTTTTATTTCTTTCTTTCTTTTTTTCTTTCTTTCTTTCTGTCCGTTCAGTCCATTCTTCTATTTAGTTTTGTTTTTTTTTTTCTTTCTTTCTTTCTTTCTTTCTTTTTTTCTTTCTTTCTTTCTTTCTTTTCTTTCTTTCTTTCTTTCTTTCTGTCCGTTCAGTCCATTCTTTATTTAGTTTTTTTTTTTTTTTTTCTTTCTTTCTTTCTTTTTTTTTCTTTCTTCTTTCTTTTCTTTCTTTTCTTTTTTTCTTTCTTTTCTTTCTTTCTTTCTGTCCGTTCAGTCCATTCTTCTTTTTAGTTTTTTGTTTTTTTTTTTCTTTCTTTCTTTTCTTTTTTTTCTTTTCTTTCTTTTTTCTTTCTTTTCTTTTCTTTATGCATTTCTGTCCTTTTTTGATCAATTTCCTTAGATTTCTTTTTTTTTTATTTTTATTCTTATTCTTACTTTTTTTTTTTTTTCATATTTTTGCCATTTACCCTCTTTATTTTTTTAATTTTTTCTTCAATTTTCTTTCTTTTTTTTTTCCTTTTTTTTTTTTCTTCCTTTTCAACCTTTCTTTTCTTTCTTTTATTTCTTTTTTTTTATTTCATTCTTTCTTTTTTTTTTTTTTTTCTTTTTTGTTGTCTTTCTCATTCTCTTTTTTTCTTTTTTTCTTTTTTTCATTCTTTCTCATTCAAAGAATTTTTCAATTTTTCAAATTTCTTTCTTTCTTTTTTTTCTTTCTTTTTTCATTCTTCTTTTTTTCTCAATCTGTCACTGTTTCTTTCTTTCTCATTCACCCTTTCTTTCTCAATCTGTCACTGTTTCTTTCTTTCTTTCTTTCTCATTCACCCTTTCTTTCTCAATCTGTCACTGTTTCTTTCTTTCTTTCTTTCTTTCTTTCTCAATTTTTTTCTTTCTCAATCTGTCACTGTTTCTTTCTTTCTTTCTTTCTTTTTTTTATTTATTTATTTATTTATTTCTCATTCCCTCTTTCTTTCCCATGCTTTCTTTCTTTCTTTTTTCTTTCTCCTACTCTCCTCCTTCTTTCTTTCTATTTATTTATTTATTTATCATTCTATCTTCATATCTCATTCTTTCTTTCTTTCTTTCTTTCTTTCTTTCTTTCTTTCTTTCTTTGTCATTCTTACTTTCTTCTTTCTAGTTCTTCCATTTATTCGTTCTTTTTTATTTTGTCTTTATTTCTCATCCCCTCTTTCTTTCACCTTCTTTCTTTTCCTTTCGTTCGTTCTTTCTTTCTTTCTTTCTTTCTTTCTAATTATCATTTTCCTTCTTTCTTTCTTTCTTTCTTTCTCATTCTCCTTTCCTTTCTCAATATCTTTCTTTCTTTCTTATTTTCACTTTATTTATCATTCCCTCTTTATTTATCATTCTATCTGCTTTTACTTTCTTTCTTTCTCATTCTCTTTTTCCTTCTTTCTTTCTTTCTTTCTTTCTTTCTTTCTCATTATCCCCTTCTTTTTCAATCTCTTTCTTTCTTTCTTTTTATTCTTCTACATAGTTCCTGATTTCATTTACTTAATGCAATCTCCCTGTGTTTATCCACATTCCTTCATTCGTTATTCATTCATTCATATTGTCTGAAATTCTTTCTTTTTTTAAATTCATATATTCATTTATTTATTTTGCGTTATACATTCTTTTTTTTTCTTCAGTTTATCATCATTCATTTACGAGTTAATCCTTCCTTCATTTATTCTGTCCACGTTTTTCTTTCTTTATTTCCTTCTTTCTTTTATCTATGCTTAACTTCCGCCTCTTCTTACTCTTTGCTTATTCACTCCTGTTTTATTTCTTTTATTTAATACCAACTTCCAACTTGTTTAAAACGGACTAGAATCAACATAACTCCAAAGTTTGCCATTACTAATGATTAACAACAGTTCTTGTTCCGAAACAATTCCGTGTAGCAGAGTTACCATTGTCTCATTAGGGTAGGAGGATTTTTCACTTTCTTTAGAATATCCACATAGCACTCAGTCTAAAAGCTGGGGTTAGTGATAAGTTCTGGCACCAAAAGTTAGATACATAACTTTCAGAAATTATTGTGCATTTAGTTTTAAATATTGTCTATTGGTTTATTTGTTTGTTTTGTTTTACGGCATATCAACACCTCAATGGGTTATTTAATGCCGACAAGATTTTTATTGCTGGTAATATTTTTTTTAATTTAACATAATATTATTTTTGGTTTTAAAATAAAATTGCAAATTATGCCTTTCGTAAAATGTTCATCTTTACATCAAGAAACTGATTCGATCCTTTAGTTGTTTTGGTTTGGTTTGATTTACGGCATATCAACATCTCAATGGGTTATTTAATGCAGACAAGATTTTTATTGCTGATAATATTTTTATAATTTATCATAATATTATTTTTGGTTTTAAGTCAATATTTGTATAAAAATCTTAAGGATGTTCATCTTTTTCATCAAGAAACTGATTCGATCCTTTAGTTGTTTGGTTTGGTTTGTTTTACGGCATATCAACATCTCAATGGGTTATTTAATGCCGACAAGATTTTTATTGCTGGTAATATATTTATAATTTAACATAATATTATTTTTGGTTTTAAGTCAAGTACGGCGCCTTTCTTAATTTGTTCATCTTTACATCAAGAAACTGATTCGATCCTTTATTTGTTTGGTTTGGTTTGTTTATTTTTATATCAATTAATACAATGGGTTATTTAATGCCGATAACATTTTTTATTTTGGTAATATTTTTTTCCAATAACACATTGCTGCAATTTTTTTTCTCTTCAAAAATGTATTGCTGGTATTAAAACCTCTTTTTACAATTTCATAGTGTTTTGATCCCAGTTTGGGGTTAACTATTTGCCAGTAGTTGGGACCCTAACACGTTCTACCACCTCGGGCCATGGTGGACCTGGGAACACCAGCAATTAAGATGTGGTTCCATGCTCCTCAAAACATCCTGATAAAAGGCCTTGCTGTTGGATGGAATTTATAGTCTTACCCAGGACGGAAATATCGTCTGAAAAAATGTATAGAAATAGATAATTTCTGCATGTTTCTGCTTAGAAACTGACCTTAAAATCTGACAATTTCAAGAATAAATCCAAATTAAGTTGATCTTGTTTTGTATTAAATTCATTGAATTGAAAATATATTGAAACCAGAATTCCAATTGCGAATCATCAGAGGCAAAATATGCATTTTTTACTGTATTTCTTACGTTAAAACAGTGTAAAAAATTTTAAAAAAATTAAAAAATCATGACTCAATAAATAAGATTTGTTAGATCCTGATTAATAAAACAAAAAAATAGAAAAAAAGTGTAAATAATACCATAATACTTCTGGGCATAAACTATGATGCAAAATGTTTTAAATTTGTATTGGTTATCGAAAATTACACTAAAACTATTGAACTATATAATATATTATACTGTGACGTGACGTGGCTGTCTCAGGGTCGATCCTTTGGTCACGGCACCAGTTGTGACGTCGTCCCCCGGTCGCAGCGTCGACTGTGTCGTTCGATCCCGGTCGCGGCGCCAATTGTGACGTCACGTGCTCCCCAGGCTTTGATATCCTGGTCACGGACAGCACCAGTTGTGACGTCTTTTGTCGCGGCGTCAGCTGTTCGCTCCTCGCTGCTCCAAACGTGACGTTCTAACCCTTTGGTTAGATTGATACCAGCCTCGCCGTTCCCAACTCGCTTCCAACGCCTGGTTACCAGGGTAACTGCACTGATCTCCAGTCTGCCTACCCACGTTGTGAATTGATCTTAGACAGACGAGATCAAACAGGGGTTGGGCCGTAATGCAAGTTGAGTCTAACGGGGTGATAACACACAATTATATATAAAAAAAAAAAAATAAAAACTCACAAGGTCCAACGTATCAAAGAAAAAGGTAACAAACTTTTTATGTCTATTTGCTCGGTACATAGGACTATGTCTACTTCCCGACCCGTTCTGTGGATTGTGGCACGACGCTTTTACTAGGCAACTTTAAGGCTTCAAGTTGTCTGCTCTCTAAGAAATTTGTGTTTCGGTGTGTCTTTGGACGAAAGTCGAAAAAAAAAAACTTATTTCTGTGGTCTGATTCTAAGTCGCTCTTCAAACTACTTGTTCTTGGTTGAAGAAGAGTCCAGAAGTGTGCGTGAATCTTGGTCAGCTATCTTGACGCGGTTTCAACACTGGGCGCTCATCTCTGCTTGTCGTCCACGGCTCAAAACTCTTTCGCCGTCCGCTGCTCAAACTCTCTCGCCGTCCGCGGCTGAAACTCTCTTCAGAGTCTGAATTACTGGTCACTCATCTCCGCCGTCGGTGCGCGAATTAACTTCTTCTCTTCGGCTTCTGAATTACTGGTCACTCATCTCCGCCGTCGGTGCGTGAATTAACTTCTTCTCTTCGGCTTGGGTCGGACGAACTTCTTCACTTAGGCCAAACGAACTGGCATCTCCTGCCCGCAAAGGGGCGAACGAACCTGGCCCACCGTCCGCGGCTCAAAAAAACTGATTTCTGTCGGTTGGGGTCCCGCTTTTATTGACGCAGTCAAAACTGGGGTGGGTCTGTCGGCGCCAGGGTTTTTTCGATAATTCTAAATACGTATCCACCCTTCTTATTTCTGGTTAGGGATTTTCCATTTTCGGTAACTCACTCTCACTCCCACTTCCTTACTGTGCCTCTGAGGGGCGTATACCCGCTTCCCCTCGCTTCTTCGTATCGGCTCCTCACACTTACACTTCTGACAAGGGCGTCGACCGATTCTCCTCGTGCATCACGTGACCGCTCTCGGCCAATGAGGTCCTGGTCGGGTATCTTTCCTCCTCCTTCGTGTGTCATGTGATCTTATTTAGCCAATGACGTCTTTAGTCGGGCGTGGACAATCCGTGGCTTTGTTTTGGGAAAGAAACACCTTGTTTAAAAAACAAAAAAATATTAATTTAAATCGCCCTTATCATGAGCGACTGAGATGACACCTTCGGCTTTTTTAACACGTGGTATTTGTCAAGCAGTTTATCGCTAATTGGATATGATCTAAGAAAGGAAATTTCTCAGACCTGTTGGCGTTTTGAAACGAAATAAAAATATTTCATTTTCCTCCGCTTGAAGGACTGATAATAAAAATCTTTATTATCTCAAAAAAAAAAATTTTCAGCGACATCGTCTTGTGTGGCTTTTTCTAATTCTGGAGACTGTCTATGTTTTCTTATTAATGGTTTGCCTTCATATCCTTAGATACACTTCACCCACTTGTTACCTATCAATATTTTGACATTGTCCCTAAACTTCAATATTTTCATTTTTCTTTCTTTTCTTTTCTTTGGGTGACAACCAATTGATAACAACTTCCATTTTCCCCGAATCTCGGAAGTTAGATGCTTGACCTGGATATTTTTTCGACACCTGTTATCTGTCAGCCGAGCGTGCGTGTGTGCTCGCCTATGACCTGTTTTCGTATTATTTTTTTTTTCTTTCTTCTTCGTTTTCTCTTTCCTTCTTCCAGATCGCTTGAACGTAAAGAAAGAATTATTCTTAAAACCCAAAATATTTTTCGGCCCTAAATAATTATTAAATGGTTGATAAACCGTAAAAAAACAAATCATATATCTATGAATATTTCTCTTCAGCTCGTCAGGTATGCATGGTGCCACAATACATAAATGTAAAAGACAATAGGAAAACTGTAATAGTTACCGACGCGTTTCGTCCAATGCGGACATTTTTTTTTTAAACGAAATGAATTTATTAAACAAAGTCACTAATAATAACGAAACAAAATGTCCTTAGCAAGTGGAAGAATTTAGAGAACGCTATTTTCATGCTGTCAACTGATATTACGTCATTTACTATCACGTGCGGAGATATTGTTTTTATTGCTGTATTGACGGATTCAAGCATTTTCTTTTGATTTCTTTATACTGTCCTGTACATTTGTTTGGGAGAGTAGTAATTCTGTCAAGAAAGCTGAAATAGGGAAAAAGCCTGGGCGTAGATTAATATTTGGGTAATATTCAATGACGGCACTCTCGAGGATTTTCCGTCTGAGTAAGTTATATATTTTATAAAAACCGCATTTATGAACACAAAAGAGACTTCACAAAAACAACTTAGCTAATGCACTAATCATACATAGAAATAATTTCAACCACAATTTTGATTTTAAAAATACAACACTCAGAAAAAAGAAAATAACTTTTGCCTTGAAAAAGTCCACATTGGACGAAACGCGTCGGCAACTATTACAGTTTTCATATTGTCTTTTACATTTAAAAATATTGTCTTTTTCTACAGGTTAACTCTGAGAATTTTTTCATAATATATTATATAATAATATAGCTAAACTCTTCAGTATAATTTCCCTTTGAATGTCTTATTTGATGGCACAATGATTTAGTAATAATATGCTTGTACTATGCATCTTGTCTATATACAATTTGTGAAGCTTCAGTAAATTATAAATTTGATACGGCTTTCACTGGTCAGTGCAAATGCAACGCTATGAATTTGAACTTAAAATTAATCTTTTAAACACATTTCCTCAAAAAACGTTTATTATTTATCATGTTAAACCCCAATTTTCAAATTCAGTGCAATACTACGATTCCTAAATGAACTTGACCTATTGTCTTCATTCATATGCTCCCATTGTTTTTGGTTTCAAGATTAAATTATAAAAAATATATATATATTTAAACGGACGCATTTATTTTACTCGTTACGATTGTAGGTAAACGTATTTAAAAATGTTATTTCTTTGTAAAATATAGGTAAGTCCTTCGCCATATTTCTTGTGAATTGTCAATGTTCATTGTCAGTAACCGACATTCTAACCGGAAATCGCTTGTCTTCCATAAAACCTCTCTCGTTCAGCATACTGAACCGGGCTTTCATATCCTTTGGTGCATCAACTGTGTGTTAGTTGTGAGAATTTGCACACCTTCTGTCGTATGTGTATTGTTATTATTCTCCGAAAGTGGCGTGCTGGCTTTGCACAGCGAGAAGCTCTTTAATCTCATTGGTATATCCTTTCTATGTAGATCAAGCTTTCATTAAATTTCAACACACTGTTCACGTTTTACTTTAGTAAACGCTTTTGTGCAATCTGTTTAATGTTTTATTCATTGATAATGCTTCTTCTGACAGCATTCTGGGTATGAACATTGTGTTCCTTATTCTATCTTCGTGAAACAAGCGACATTGTTCCATCTGTCGCAATTAGTAATGAAATTTGTCTTTGAGCTCAAAGCGATGGGTAAATTGGCGTCTAAATTACGCAAAAAGGACAACAACGCTGACATCACATTTTCATAGATGTATCTATAAATATTGCACAAAAATATCTTGAAATACTAAAGACTAAATTTATTCAATAAAATCGTCAACCACGATCTCCAAACGTCTTCAGAGTCTCTTGAATCTCTTCTGGAGACAATGGGAATATACTTCAATCTATTTCCTAAGAAACCTTGCCATTTCAAAGATAATAAAGAAAAGGAAGCTGAGGAGAGACATAATCGCCTTGGTGAAGAAAGAAAGAAAGAAAGGCACCTCTGAAGAAAGCAACAAGAAAAGACTGCACTCCCGTTCCGAATAAATCATAGGATTTCATATATAATAAAAGAGAGAAAGCTGTGGGCAGCCATGATTGCCTTTGTCCTGAAGAGACAGCTCTGAATATAAAACCGTTGAGAAAATCATGAGGAAAGCACTCCACACTTTTTTCCAAGAAATAATCGGGTTTTATAAATAATAAAAAAGGAAGCTGTGGACAGCCATGATTGCCTTTGTCCTGAAGAGACAGCTCTGAATATAAAACCGTTGAGAAAATCATGAGGAAAGCACTCCACTCTTTTTTCCAATAAATAATAGGGTTTTATAAATGATAAAAAAGGAAGCTGTGGACAGCCATGATTGGCTTCGTTCTGAAGAGAGAAGGACAGCTCTGAATATAAAACCTTTGAGAAAGCCAACAGTAGAGCACTCTACTCTTTTTTCCAAGAAATAATCAGGTTTTATAAATAATAAAAAAGGAAGATGTGGACAGCCATGATTGGCTTCGTTCTGAAGAGAGAAAGACAGCTCTGAATATAAAACCTTTGAGAAAGCCAACAGTAGAGCACTCCACTCTTTTTTCCAATAAATAATAGGGTTTTATAAATGATAAAAAAGGAAGCTGTGGACAGCCATGATTGGCTTCGTTCTGAAGAGAGAAAGACAGCTCTGAATATAAAACCTTTGAGAAAGCCAACAGTTGAGCACTCCACTCTTTTTTCCAATAAATAATCAGGTTTTATAAATAATAAAAAAGGAAGCTGTGGACAGCCATGATTGGCTTCGTCCAGGAGAGAGAAGGACAGCTCTAAATATGAAACCTCTCCACTCTTATTCCCAAGTAGTAGTCAGATTTCATATAGTGATTTTCTAAGCTTGGATTAAATGTGCTACAAGGCCGGAAGTATGGGGCACCTAGTGAGGATCGAACTCACTACTCAGTCGTAATTGATCCAGCAAGACAAGCTTTCTAACCATTACACCACGTCGAGGTGCCCTAATCGGATTTTACATATAATGAAGAAAAGAAGGCTGTGGGCAGCCATGATTGGCTTCGTCGTCAAGAGAGAAAGGCAGCTCTAAATACAAAACCTTGGAGAAGGCAACAGGGAAACACATCACCATATTTTCCAAGAAGACATTGTTGATCAGTGATATTACAGAAAAAAAGAAACTATAGAGAAATGTCTATATCCTGATGGAATATGGTATGTTAAAAAAAAATGAGGAGTAGAAATAATCTCTTCATGATATATTTCATTCTTTATTCAGAGACATGAATCTCTTTAGTGCTTCGGAATTGGAATGGTGACAGAAATCCCTCGTTATTGTATGCGAAACAGAAAAGTCGTAAATACTGATCAGCGATTATTTGAATGAGAAAGAATGTTCTAGCGCTATCAGACTGTGATAAATATGTCTTTAATCTCCTCCTCTTCCTTCGAATCTGATATCCATTTACTTCTTGAAGAACGAATGCTTTGGAATAATAAGAATCTGATGAAGACAAAAAATTAACATGTCATCGGGTTAATAAAAAAAAACGGATGCATAAAATATGAGAGTGGAGTAAAGAGAACGACAATGAATGATGGACAACATCCTCGCAGATGAAGAGAAAAACAAAACAGGCAACATAATTATTTCTATCTGAATTTCTGAGATGATACGTTACCATTATTTGCACTATTTACATTCGGACTACAGGGAATACTCTAAACTGAACCCTTTATTTAATTTCCAGGGATAGACTGTTCTCATTCCATTGTTAACAGCATATTCAAGAATCAACACTTTAATTCTCTAGATATTATTGAATAAATTTAGTCTTAAGTATTTCAAAATATTTCTACGAACATCTTGCCTGCTTGCTATGTTTAATTCTGCTCAATTACTGCACGAGTATTTTCCATTGAGTCCAAGTACACACTGCCCAGCCCAGGGATTGAAATCACAATTACGATAACAGCATATCAACACTTTAATTCACTAGACTATTGTTCGGTAGGAAAATCCTCTGTAGTGAAAGCTTTGGGGATGACAGCTATAACAAACTGGTATGCCTGTTCACCAGAGTACCTCCATAATGAGGCTCTTACAGTGATTCGAAACGAGTGGAATCAAACCCCCACCCTGGGAAAACTTACTAATGTTCCAATAGATAATCTGATGGAAATGCTGATAATGTTCTGTGTACAGAGAATATTCTACCAATTTGAGTCTCAGATATACCAACAACAAAAAGGTTTTGCTATGGGGGCACCGTTGGCACTAATATATATAGTGTAAATAACAGAAATGTTCTGCTGAAAATTCCGTGGATTCGATGGAGCCCGCAGGGAAAATGGAAACCATAAAGAACATATATTCAGAGTCCGAAAAAAACGGCTAAAGCTTCTCGGATACCTCATGAGGAAGGAAACTAGGAGGACATTTTGAAGGTAATAGGGACAGGCAGAAGTCAGCTGGTCACGTGTATAACGAACTTGTGTGAACGGATGGTAAAACGGGGACGGGTTAGTAAAGGGACTAACTTCTACAATGGATACGACTTTTTTTAAGCATTTCACCACAGGAAGGTGGTAGTCCCACAAGTACGCAAGGGGTTACAGAGAAATGACTGGGTATAGCGAGGATTGAGGATAAAAAGAACGGGGATAAAAAGAACAGGGATCAAGGCACCAGAAGATGACAATAGACGTTACGCTTAAATTTTTGGAGATTGTAGTTATCAAGGAAGCAAGTAAGTGGAAGGGAGTTCCACTGTCGGGAAGTGCGAGAGAAGACGCTGTTGGAGTAGAAGAGGCGGTTATGTTCAACTGTTTCGGCAGTGAAAGGGTGGGACCGAGATGCCAACCTACGAGCACGCTTAAATTCATACAGTCGAGGCACCAGGGGGAAAAAGCTCGTCAGAGCAGTTGCTATGAAAATAGTTGTAGAAAAGACAGAGGGAAGCCACATCACGTCTGTGGGAAAGTGACTGGAGTCGAGATGAAAATCAGGACCGATCATACTGCAGATCCGTCTTTGGATTTTGTCAAGAACCTAGAAATGAACAGCAGGGGCACCGGACCATATATGGCAACAGTATTCAATGCATGGTAGATTTGTAGATATGATGAATGGACTCAGACTAATAAAAAACCTTCTGTCACGACACAAAGAATCAAGTTTCCTTGCGGTAGATGTAGCTATTGATTTTTTTCCCATCTCAAGTCAGTGGAAGACATGAGGCCAAGAAAGTGCAGTAAGACGCTGTGGAGAGCCATGATCTTGCACTTCCTGTTGAAACACGATACATAGAAGAAAAGCCGTTATAGGCATTACGATTTCGGAAACAATACGGTGATTAGAAATTTATTTTTTGATCTCACTCTCTTTATTTTTTCTCTCTGTTTTCTCGATTTCAACGTATCATCTCCTTTCAGCATGTATGATTTATGGCTCTCCATAGCGTCCCATACTTGACCTCAATATTACTCTCTTTTGGCCCTCATTTGTCTTTGTGGAATTGTTCTTCCATCCAGTTGCACAATCTTGTCACTTAGGTCTCTCTCACTCTCTCTCTCTCTCTCTCTCTCTCTCTGGGTCATGTCTCTCCACAGCTTTCTGTATTGTGTTGCTCTCAGCAGTAGTGATTCATTCTGATATGTCCCGTAAAGTGATATATTTGAACATACAAGTAGCTATGTGGTTTTAATCTACTATAACCAAGTAGAATACGGTAGCAGTAATCGACTGAGTAAGCGTCGTAGTCGCAGGTATCTATCTATCTATCTATCTATCTATCTATCTATCTATATATATATATATATATATATATATAGTATATATATATACTTATATTTTATAGAAGACTGATATATATATATATATATATATATATATATATATATATATATATATATATATATTGATATGTCCCGGAAAGGGATCTATTTGAACGAAGTAGCTAAGTGGTTTTGGCTACTATAACCAAGTAGTACACGGTAGCAGTAATCGACTGGTACGCGTCGTAGTCGCAAGTAAGAAGTGTAGATCAATGGCGTAGTCCACTGGGCGTCGTTATAGACTTAGCTATCAGACTAAGGCTCTTGACTCACCTACACGTCCGTCGGTATTTATGACGGACACCAGCCAATCATATTATCACTTTTTAGTATGTGTTTCTCTTTCAGTTTGCTTAAATATATCTAACAGTTTCTCTCTCTCTCCCTCTCCCCTCTCTCTCTGTTTCTACGTGTCATACATTTTCGGCGATCATTGTTCTCCACAGCTTCCTAACTTTGTTTCTATCAACAATCTTTTATTTTATGTGCCATGTCCTTTCAGGACGTAGGCGAACATGGCTCTCCACCTCCCTCTATCCCTTGCAGCTGTCAACAAGTTCCTTCCCTCTGCCACCCCGCCCCAGACCACGTTCTGTCATCCAGCTGCTCAAGCTCGTAAGGTATGGCACTCGCTGCTTACCCATATCTCTCTTTCCCTCTATTCGACCTGTATGAGATTCTCCAGGCCTTCATTCCTCATTCTGTGTCCCAGAAACTTCAGCTGCCTCTTTCTGATGTTAAGTATAAGCCCCCTCCTTGTTTGCAACCTAAGACCTCATCGTTGCTCACATGCTCGGTCCATGATATCTTGAGCATCCTTCTGTAGAACCACATCTCCGTCACCTCGGGTCTCTTCTTCATCGCTGCCGTAAAGAAGGACAGATGTCACCTATCAACAATAATATCTCTATTATGACCCCTCTTAAAATTGTTCCACCATCAGTTTGCTAAAACATGCCAAGTACATTCTTTAATCTCTTTCTATAGGATTTTTCTCTACAGGACATGGATAATCATGGCTCTCCACGGCTTTCTTTTGTTGCTCATAGCAACATTTTATGTTCTCCTTTTTCTTACTCTATTGCTTGTTGCTCCATTTATTTGCACAAGGTTTCCAAGTAGCTCCTCCCCTTTTCTTTGTATAAGATATATACCTTCTGGACGTAGATGATCATGGCTCTCCACGGCTTTCTTTTGTTACCCACAGCAACATGTTATGGTTTCCTTTTTCTTACTCTATTGCTTGTTGCTCCATTTATTTGCACAAGGTTTTCAAGTAGCCCCTCCCCTTTTCTTTGTATAAGATATATACATTCGGGACGTAGATGATCATGGCTCTCCACGGCTTTCTTTTGTTACCCACAGCAACATGTTATGGTTTCCTTTTTCTTACTCTATTGCTTGTTGCTCCATTTATTTGCACAAGGTTTTCAAGTAGCCCCTCCCCTTTTCTTTGTATAAAAATATATACATTCATCCGTAGATGATCATGGCTCTCCGGCTTTCTTTTTGTTACCCACAGCAACATGTTATGTTATTTTTGAAAGTTTCCTTTTCTTTGTATAAGATATATACATTCATCATAATGATCATATTAAACATTATTTTTAACAGCAACATGTTACCATTTTTTTGCAAAAAATTTTCAAGTAGCCCCTCCCCTTTTCTTTGTATAAGATATATACATTCGGGACGTAGATGATCATGGCTCTCCACGGCTTTCTTTTGTTACCCACAGCAACATGTTATGGTTTCCTTTTTCTTACTCTAGTGCTTGTTGCTCCATACATTTGCACAAGGTTTTCAAGTAGTCTCTCTCCTTTTCTTTGTATAAGATATATACCTTCTGCACGTAGATCATCATGGCTCTCCAAGGTTTCCTTTATGTTGTTGTTCAAAGTCATATTTTATGATCACACAGTTGCAGAAAATTATTATTAATCTCTCTTTCTATGTGCCTTGTCCATTCAGGGTGGGAAAGATTTTCCGCTATCTCTGTAAATCTGATTCCCTCTTTCTTTTGTAACGATTTCGAAAAAAGAAGATATCAGGTTTGAAGAATTTTTTCGTGATCGGTAAATAACCAGATTTATTTAATAGCATTTCAACCAAATATTTTGTTAGTTTTATTAATTCATAAAATATTGCATTATGGAATTCAAATGGTGAAAATATTTACGACGTTCTAAATATTATGTGAATGTCACCAATGCAGCCTTAATTAGAAAACTAAATTTAGTTTCTCGGCATAATCATTTCTCCTAAAACCGTTTTCCCGTTTTTGTTTCTTTGGTCACATTGTATTGATTACATTGTTCTCTTTTCTCCCGCCATTATACAGATCAAAACTAACGGCAGCGCCAATAACTTGGAATGATGTTAAATGTGAATTAAGTTTAAGCGTCTAATGATACCTGTGCGACCCGTTAGGATACCACCGCTATATATATATATATATATATATATATATGGTGTTGCAGCAAAATCCGACACTTGACAAAAAGAAAATGAAATAGGCAAAAAAAAAAAAAAAGAAGTTGTATATGCAGACATCCGGCAGGTTGACAACAAATAACGTTTTTCTCTTGACCCTTTTCCAGGATGTAATATGAGGGCAGAGCAGCGGTAGTAGCTTCTTCTCGCGTCGGGAAGAAACCTGCAGAGTGCTGGCCTGGTTTGGGTTCAGGAGGGCCATGGTCATGGATATTTGGAGGGAGTGCAAAGCGTGTTAGAACAAGGACGAGTTTACTGTCAAACGAAAGGACCTCAACGTTCGTTCTTCGGCCGTTTTGGCTGACGAGTTCGTCGCCGCCGTCAAGGAGACAGTCGACAATGATGGAAGCCAGAGCTACGCCAAGATCGCCGCTGACATGGGCTGTCACAAGTCGACGATCTGCCGAAGGACATTGGTCACTCATCCTACTGCAAATCTCACCGCATGCTCATCACGAATACCTCCAAGGTGTAGTTGAAGTTCAAAGCGGCGGCTTTGCTGAACGAGTTCAAGCACGTGTCCGCCGGGGTGCTGAGGTTCTTCTCTGATGAAAAGAATTTCATCCAGGACCAAACCAGCAACAGGCAGAACGACAGGTGGATCTTCAAAAACATCGAGGAGGTACCTGTCACGGTCTTTGGCGTCATCTCCAGCGAGGGGGACGTCATGCCTCCGTTTTTCTTTCAAAGGTGCCTGAGAGTCACCGCTGAAATCTACCAGGAGGTGATGAGGAGCGTGAAGACCTGGATGAACGAAATCGCCGTTGGACGTCTCTACGTCTTCCAGCAGGACTCCGCTCCTGCACATAAGGCCAATACGACCCAAGCGTGGCTGCTCAGCAATGTTCCTCAACACTGGTCGCCGGACTTGTGGCCGCCCTCATCAACCAACTGCAACATGCCTTGACAATTTCTTCTGGAGAGTGATCGAAGCCAAGACCAACAAGTACAACCGCAACACGGTCGACTCTCTGAAAGCTGCCATCGTGGAGGCGTTCGCCGCTATGGACAAGGACATGGTCGCCAAAGCGTGTGACTCATTTCGCGCCCGCCTTGAGATGGTCGTCGCCGCCGGCGGCGGTTACATTGAAAAATAATGTAGTATGTAACTCTGACTGATGCTAAATAAACTGTCGGATCTCTGCATATACAACTTTTGCCTATATTGCCTATTTCGTTTTCCTTTTGTCAAGTGTCGGATTTGCTATACCATATATATATATATATATATATATATATATATATATATATATATATATACGAGGGTCATTCAATAAATAAGGTGAACTTTTTCGGTATAAAGACTTTTAATACAGATAGAAACGTTTTTTCTTACTTTTTTTTTTTTACTTTTTTTTTTACATGGATTTAATTTCTTTTGCAGATTAAAAAAAAAATACTTTGAGAGTTTTGGCGATTAACAAAGATGGCCGACCAAGAAGCATGCTCCAGGATTGAACAGCGGTCAGTTATCAAGTTTTTGGTTGCTGAAGGGGTGCAAACCAGTTGAAATTCATAGGAGAATGTCAACTGTGTATGGTGCCACATGTTTCAGCCAAAAAATGTCTACAAGTGGGCTAAATTGTTTAAAAGAAGGACAGAGCAGTGTTGAGGATGAAGACAGGCCTTGGGAGGCCTACAGAAGTGAGGTCTCCTGAGGTGATCGAAAGATGAATATGCTGATATCCAATCAGTCAATGACCTCATTCAGTCTGACAGAAGAACTACTGTGAACTGCTGAGGCAGGTCAAGAAAGACATAAAGAACAAACGCAGGGGTCATCAGTCAGAAGGAGTCATCTTGCATCATGACAACGCAAGGCCTCACACAGCAGCCCAAACTTCTTTTTTGTCATCAACGAGCTGGGCTGGGAACTGCTCCCTCATCCCCCTTACAGCCCAGACCTTGCCCCTTCAGACTTTCACCTGTTTGGTCCCTTGAAAACGTTTAAAAGTTTCGATGTAGTCAAAAGTGTTGTGAGCGACTGGCTGAGACATCAGTCCAAAGTTTTTTACTCTGAGGAATACGGAAGCTTGTGCACAGATGGGAAAAAGTGTGTGACAGTGCTGGGAGAATACGTTGAAAAATTAAAAAAAAAGTAAGCTTCTATCTGTATTAGAAGTCCTTATATCGAAAAATTCACCTTATTTATTGAATGACCCTCGTATATAATTATATTTTATCTGAAAAATAGCCATTTCTTGCTTCCAAATGGATTTTATTTTTATTTTTTTAATTAATATATTGTTTGTTAATTTTGTTATAGTTTTATTTGTTTGTTTTTTATTTATTTCGATACAACCTATAGGTCAGCATTACAAACGACAAAACACCAAAACTTTAGTACCCTAAAATATCGTATCGGTTTTGTTCCCCGTCTTGTCTTTTATATTATTTTATTTTATAATAGTAATATTTGTTCTACGTCTTGTTTTTTTTAATTTTATTTTATAATATTAAGTTTTTAGTCAACCTGTATAAGAGTTGATCTCTGGAGGTCTTCCCATATTCAAAAAAAAAAATCTAACTTTCTTTAGGCTGTGTTCTCTTCACAAGCCGTGGGAAGTTTTGCAAACAATGCCACGCTTACACCAGACATTTTCTTCTTGCGCCAACGTGTATGGTCGAGACTCCTCGAAGAGAAGCAAGAAAAAGGAGAAAAAAAAAGCAATTGTGTAAAACAGTACAAATCAGAGAAGACACAATTCTATTTTATTTTCTTCTATTTTATTTTTATATAATACTATGATCAGATCTCGGAAAATAACGTTATAAGTCTCGCATTTCGACGACGTGTGTTTGTAACGATATTTAGACAAGATCCAAACCAGAGGTATTCGTAATGACGTTATCAGGAAATGGAGAGAAACCAAAGCAAATTGTTAAGTACCCTAAGCCTCTAATCACAGCTTAGCTCCGCTGCTTGTTAGCCTGAATGAAAGAGTCACGACAAAGGATGGGGACGTATCTTGGAATCGGATGAGAAGGCTCAAATGTGTGCCTGATTGGCTAAGACTTTTGCAAATTCTTTAACTCAATACGGGCTTTTTGCTTCTTTATGACAGTTGCTGTGGTCATAGATTTCAGCCTTGAAGTAGCACCATTACATCTTCTATTTTTATCCACCGTGTCCTTTCAAGCCATGAGCGATTATGGCTCTCCATAACTTCTTATCTTTTACAGTTCTAAGTAATGTTTTTCTCTTTAATTTATCTCCCAGTCACTTTTTCCGCCAGTCACCATTTTTTTTTATTTAAAAAGTTCTTATTTATCCCTGGCGAAGAACATATTATGCAGCTTATAAAAGGACCGTTCGTATTGACTTAATTTTCCCGACTACGTTTGACACTTTTCTTTTGTATTCTTTTTTGTGTTATAATAAAAAAAAAGTGCTTGAATACGTAGGCCGGTAGAAGAAAATATATCTATTTATAAAACAAGTCGTCTACTCAGATACGGGCATCCACTAAAAATAACGAATGACATTATCGGATTAATAATATAAATCCAGTAATTTGTGTATGAACACTATGAACATTAGAAATTCGCAGACTGTAGGGAAGAGACGAAACAAGATACCATATCTTTTGGAGAGGTGGAACAATACCGATACAAAATTTTCGGGTACTTAAGACGCTGTTATTTGGTGTGTTTTTAGATGTAATGCTGATTTATAGTAGGTTTTGTCGATATTTGAACCGTTGAAATGTGGTAATGACTATCTTAACGATTTAAGATATGAAAATGATACAGTGTTGAGAGCAAGCACAGAGAGGAAATTACAGGAACACCGAAATAAAACAGTAAAGGAAAGCGAGAAGAAAGGACTAATTATCACTAGTAAGAAAACAGAATATTTAGTTGTCAGCAAGCGTAACAGCACAAGATGAGGAATGGATGGACTGGGAAAGAAATTAAAGACATAATCATTACTTAGAACTATAAAAGATAGGAAGATAATCGCTCGTGGCCTGAAAGGACACGGTGCATAAAATGGAGATATCAAAGTATCCAGGATGCGTTTTAACAGAGGTGGCACCGAAAGCCGAAGTCGCATTGGAATAGCGAAAAATGCGTTAAGATGAGTATAAAGAAAAGGAAAATTTCGTTAGGAATCAAAAGAAAAGAGTACAGAAAAGTTATGTAATATAAGTCCTCTTATATACGGCACTGAACGCTGGACAGTGCTCTCACGGATGAAGAACAGAATTGAGACAATAGAACTGTGATGAAAGAAGCTGAGTATACCATGGACAGTACATGTGAACAACGACGAATTTTGAGAGAACATAGAAACAAAAAGGACAAATATTGTACATCGGGAAGAGAGAATACCGTGGATTGAACATGACGAAGAGACTTGAAGCAAGATAAATGTGGTACTACAGAAGCATGCTGAGAATACCATGGATCGAACATGTGAGCAACGACGAAGTTTTAGAGAAAATGGAAACAAAAGGATACTTATACTTAACATTGGGAAGAGAGAATGCCATGAATGGAACATGAAAAAGAGACTTGGAGCAACGGAAATGTGGTTCTACAGAAGCATGCTGAGAATAAAATGGAACGAACATGTGAGCAATGACGAAGTTTTAGAGAAAATAAAAACAAAAAGAACACTTATACTTAACATCGGGAGGAGAGAATAGCATGGATGCAACATAAAGAAAAGACTTGAAGCAAGAGAAACGTGGCTCTACAGAAGCATGCTGAGAATATTATGGACCGAATATGTGAGGAACGACGAAGTTTTACAGGAAATTAAAACAAAAAGGACACTTATACTTAACATCAGGAAGAGAGAATACCATGAATCGAACATGAAGAAGAGACTTGAAACAACAGAAATGTGGTTCTACAGAAGGATGATGAGAATACCATGGACTGAACATGTGAGCAACGACGAAGTTTCAGAGAAAATGGAAACAAAAAAGACCCTTATACTTAACATCGGGAAGAGAGAATATCATGGATCGAACATGAAGAAGAGACTTGAAACAACAGAAATGTGGTTCTACAGAAGCATGCTAAGAATACCATGGACCGAACATGTGAGGAACGACGAAGTTTTACAGGAAATTAAAACAAAAAGGACGCTTATACTTTACATCGGGAAGAGAGAATACCATGAATCGAACATGAAGAAGAGACTTGAAGCAACAGAAATTTGGTTCTACAGAAGCATACTGAGAATACCATGGACCATACATGTGAACAATCACGAATTTTAGAGAAAATGGAAACAAAAAGGACACTTATAGTTGACATCTGGAAAAGACAGTTGAACTTTCTAGAGCACATAACGAAGAAAGAACAGGACAGATTGAAGGCAGTCGGGACAGGGGAAAACAATGCATAATTTACCTAGCAAGCTTGAATAAATGGTTTAGGAGAGATAAAAAAAAAGACAAAATTTGTTAAGTGCTAAAAAGCAGGAAATTGTGGCGATCTATGATAGCCAACGTTTTAACAGATAACGGAAAGTGTGACACTGAAATCCGAAGACGCATTGGGATAGCCAATGATGCCGTCCAAAAAATAAGCAAAATATTAAGAAACAGAAATTTCGTTAGAATTAAAAAATCTGAAGTGAACACCCTTGTGCAATTTAATTGAAAAACTGCTTTAATTTCCTTTCTTTCACCATACGGTCAGTTTTAGACCCACTGGAGTGACAGGGTGTAATCGATTTTTATTTTTTCATCAGATTAGGTCATTTGCAATGGTATGCAGTAATATGCATCTAGTTTGTATGATGAAATTTGTTTGACCTTGAAAAATATTCGTCATCCGTTATAACACCCAGACACTATTGTCACGACTGTTGATTAGTTGTCCTACGTCCATTGTGTGCGATGAACGTTACTCCAAGGAAGCGTACGAAAAATTGTTATGCTGCACGAACACACTGGCAATCTTTACCAGTGAGTAAATAAAAGTACTACAGACTGGCTGAAAACTATCTTGATTTAAATGCTAGAATTTGTGGTCAATCTGCAAGGAACTACTTCTTGGAATGGGCAAACGGGGTATTAATATGTGCACTGGGTCATGCTTCATTGGAAAAATACGAAAAAACTGTAAATAATAACGGAATTATTCGTTTTGTTTCAGGTAATTTGCACAAGGGCGTAGAGGATTTCTACATTGACAAGATCACAGACGTAATAAATGAAATATGCAACAGTGATGATATCCTGGAAGATTTAAGTTAGAATAGGGTACCTAATTCTTATGTGATATCGTTCCTACAATATGGAAGGGAATGATGTGCAATCTCATCACAGATGGAGAAAAGTTGCAACAACAATTATTGTTCTACAAAAAGATGCTGAGAATAACATGGACTGAACTTATGAGCAATGACAAAGCTTTAGAGAAAATGGGGAAAAAAGGGAGACTTAATATCAGAAATATATATATATATATATATATATATATATATATATATATTGGGTGTAGCTGGTATTTGAGAACATACAGATTTAAGATTAATACTGCTTCCCACTAAATTTTAATGCTTTTATTTTTCTGGAATCAAGAATGGCAAACCCTATGATAACAAATAAAATGAAAAGGCATGCTGTGATTGTGGCATTAAAGGCTGATCATAGCGATTTGGATATTGCAGGTTTCCTCAGAGTTACAAGATTGTTTGTCCACAAGATACGAAAAGAGTCAGAAGACACTGACAGTTTCCCAATGCCTGTATCAAAACGTAAAAGACATTCTGCACGTTCTGATAAAGTGAGAACATCTGAATTTATTCCGGAAGTCAAGCAGACCAGATGGTCAATCAACGAGGCCAATTGCCAAAAAGCTGCCTGTGTCTGAAAAAACAATCTGAAGGAGTGTTCATGAAGACATTGGATACAAGTCCTACGTGATGAAGAGAGGTCAATTTATGTCTGAAAAAACAAAACAAAAGAAAACCTTTCTAGATATTCTTAAGAAGCTGGTGTGATTGATCAAGATAAAAACTTAACAGAAGAAATGGCAGATGGCTTTGTTCAGAGCCTTCTGAGGTGGCAAGCGTGATGCGCATAAAATTTCCTTCAAGTTTTATGGTATTGGGTGTTGTTAGCAATGAAGGACATGTTATGCAACCACACTTTTTTTCCAAAAGGTCTTAGAGTAAATGCTGCTGCTTACATTGAGGTTCTGGAAACAGTAAAAACATAGTCAACGGCGGGCCTTACATATTCGAGCAAGAGTCGGCTCCATCACACAAGTCTCTACGAACACAAGAATTGTACAACCACATCACACCCAACATTTGGCCTCCTAACTCTCCAGATCTCAATCCACTAGACTATTATGTGTGGAGCGTTGTTGAGAAGGAGGTTAATAAACAGCCTCATGACATCAAAGACTCTCTTCAAGCTGCAATAGTTCGAGTAATGTCTGACATATATAAGATCCAGTTAATCAGAGCTTGCAGCCGATTTCGATCTCGTGTAGAGGCGGTTATTTATGCAGAAGTGGTGGTTTTATTGAATAAAATTAAATAAGAGTTAGCTAAATTTCATGTTTACTTGATTGTAATCAAATATAATTATATCCATTGTCCATTTTACTAATCCATAAAACCTGTCCTCAGATACCAGCCACACCTATATATATATATATATATATATATATATATATATATATATATATATATATGTCTGTGTGCGTGCGTGTGTGTGTGTAGGTTGGACTCTCCTATCGTAATCGATAAATGAGTGTCAGCATTTTACACTTATTCTTGCTACAAGGGGCTATTGTGGAGAACATTAAGTAAGGGAAAAATATATTTTATTTGAGCTTTCTTAAGTGTGATATTAGCCCAAACTTGCTGCGGGCGACAAAGCTACACTGACAGATGAAATTTGTTAAAGCAGGATTTTTATAGCGTCTCGGCTTCAGGCATTAACGAAGCTGATCACTATCCTTCAGTCTACAATTTTCAAAACTCTTTAATTTAATGAACAATGTCTTACGCCACTCCTTCCGGTTTGAGACCAGGATCGGAAACCGACATTTTCGGCATCAGGGGGAGATGTTTCCCCGCAGCTATCAGCTCCCGGCAGAGAGGAAGGTGATATTGCATAGGAAAGAAATCCAAAATGACCTCATTTGAATATCTATTTTGGCCTATTTAGGTGGGCCGAAATAGCTATTCGAATGAGGTCATTTTGAATTTCTTTTCTATGCAATTTCTATTCTATGCAATTTCTATGCACTTTTATAATAAATATACTGAGCCTTTTTTTGTGGACCAGTTTTAATATTTTGTGTTATTAGGATTCACTTTATTATTATCCATATCTCTATCTATAAAAGGCAGGATGTGTGTGCGTGTGTGTGCGTGTGTGTGTGCGCGTGTGTGTGTAACGAATGCACAGCCGCAATTTTCGACGAATTTGCACCAAAATTTACATGCACATGCTTCAAGTTAGCTCAAAAGCCAAGACCGACTTTGCATTTGCATCGATAGTGGGAAAAGACGGATTTTTCATGCTTCTACGGCAGTTTTCATGTAGTTTGCGATCATTTGGTACTGGCTAGAGTGAGAGCCAATAGCTGGCTGCCACGAATAGGCAGGAAGATTCTATTGGCCAGCGTGAGAGCCAACAGCTGATTGACGAATGTTAACTAGCATGATATTATACCAAAATATCGATAGCTGCATTCGTCACAAGTGGGGAAAATTTAAATCTGCATGGCACTTTACTCCAATTGTCTCATTCGCTTGCTTAAACTCAACGTTGATTCTGATTCCACAGAACTGGGTTTGGTGTGAAAAGTATTTGTTGTTAACATTCTTTTTCATTCGGTTTTTCCAGTTACGAATCCTTTTTAAAAATGATCGTTTTGTGTTCATTTTGTTTAGTTCTTTTTTTTCGTAACAGATTTAATGTTTAGTATAGAACTTCGAAAAAATTCGCAGTGTGAGATAGGCAAGAAGTAAGGCATGTAGCAAGATCAGTATGGCAAAGGGCAAACCTTTAAAGGTAAGGAAAAGCAAAAAAAATATTTTAAGTCAAGTGATAGCGATTGATGTATGAGTTGTACGATGTTTTTTTCAAGCACGGGCAACGCCCAACCATGCTGCTACTATATATATATATATATATATATATATATATATATATATGATATATATATATATATATATATATATATATATATATATATAAATATATATTAGTTTAAAATATAAAATTTGTTTTAAAACAAAGCACATAACACCAATCACAACATGTTACAATACATATAAACACATGATTTTGTCGATAACATTTCTCTTTCTCACGTGGTCATGTTTGACGTCATAGAACCGAATTACTCATTTATGACTAGCCTCTGCCATTCCATGACCGTTATCGTCGCGTAGCAAACTTCTATAACAGGATGTCATCTTTAATGGTGAACATCTCTGTTGTAATGTCCATATAACCACAATGATAATGACACATGTGAGCCGACGACGACCAATGTAATAAAGAAATATCAAAATGTCGGACAGTTATTGTCTATATTTAATCCTGGAACTAAAGCCATTATACGACGCTTGGAACGGCTCAAGATAACGCATAATAGACATTCGTTGGCTGTTATATTTAACAATATATGTTTGAATAATTTCCCTCTGAAAGTTCTCCACTGCCTTAAGCGGGTATTGAACTCACACACTTTGGGTCCCGTCACTGGATCTTACCAACGCCTTTATCCACTGTGCCATATGTCCTTTCAGTGGGAAATTAACAGGAGATAACTGATAACTGACATCGATTAAACATGGCACGAGGAACTATAACAGTCTACCCCAGTGAGCGAAATAAAGGGTTCAGTTCGGCATTCTAACCACCTGAACAAGGCCGGAGCGTACAACGTCCGAAACGTTGTAATAAATATGGTGACAAAGATGAGGACAATAGTCCGAATAATGTAAATAATGTACATAATACCTCATCTCTGAAATATAGACAGATACTGAAAGGCCTAAACGTTGTAATAAATATGGCAACAAAGATGAGGACAATAATCCGAATAATATAAATAGTGTACATAATACCACATCTTAGGAATATAGACAGATACTGAAAGGCCGAAACGTTGTAATAAATATGGCAACAAAGATGAGGACAATAGTCTGAATAATGTAAATAGTGTACATAATACCTCATCTCAGAAATATAGACATATACTGAAAGGCCGAAACTTTGTAATAAATATGGCGACAAAGATGAGGACAATAGTCCGAATAATGTAAATAATGTACATAATACCTCATCTCTGAAATATAGACGGATATTGAAAGGCCTAAACGTTGTAATAAATATGGTGACAAAGATGAGGACAATAGTCTGAATAATGTAAATAATGTACATAATACCTCATCTCTGAAATATAGACAGATACTGAAAGGCCTAAACGTTGTAATAAATATGGCAACAAAGATGAGGACAATAGTCTGAATAATGTAAATAGTGTACATAATACCTCATCTCAGAAATATAGACAGATACTGAAAGGCCGAAACGTTGTAATAAATATGGTGACAAAGATGAGGACAATAGTCCGAATAATGTAAATAGTGTACATAATACCTCATCTCAGAAATATAGACAGATACTGAAAGGCCTAATCGTTGTAATAAATATGGTGACAAAGATGAGAACAATAGTCCGAATAATGTAAATAGTGTACATAATACCTCATCTCAGAAATATAGACAAATACTGAATAATGTTTCAGCTAATAATAATAAAATTAATAATACTAACACTACTAATAAAACTAAAAGAATAAAAAAATCAACTAAAACAAATCCTAATAAAAATTAATAATGGTTAACAATGTTTAATCTACTAACAATGATAATATTAATAATAATCCGACTAATGTAATAAAAAGCAACTCCAATTAAGATGACAGTCGCTATCTCACAGACATGCTGTGGCTTCCCTCTGTCTTTCTACAAGTACTTTCGTGGCAAATGCTCCGACTAGCTACATTCACTTGTTCCCAACCTGCATGAATTTAAGCGTGCTACTAGGTTGGCATCTCGGTCCCACCCTTTCACTGTCGAAACGGTTAAATGTAGCCGTCTCTTCTACTCCAATAGCTTCTTTATCTCGCACCTCCCGTCAGTGGAACTCCCTACCTATCACTTGCTTCCCTGATCGATATAATCTTCAAACATGTAATGTCAATCGACATCTGATGCCTTGACCTTGAGCCAGGTCCTTCTATTTATCCTTTTCCCAAACACTCCTCTTTACTCTTACTCTCTGTAACCTCTTGCGCGCTAGTGACACTCTCGCCTTGTTTGCGGCATCAGTGGAACTCCCTTCCTATCATATGCTTCCCTGATAGCTATAATCTTCAAATATTCTAATGTAATGTCAATCGACATCTCCTGATGGCTTGGCGTTAATCCACGTTTTTCTCTTTATAAAGAGACAAACAGTCCTCTTTACTTTTACTCTCACTCTCTGTAATCCTTGCGTGATAGTGGCACTCTTGCCTTGCGTGGGGTAATTTGCTTAAAAAAATACCAATTAATAACGATTTTTATCTAATATAATAAGATTCAAATTACTATTATTGGTAAATTAAGAAAAAAGCAACTAAATTTTGGAATTACTAGTCAAGAAATAATAACGAATGAAAAATGCTTTATCAAAATAATAATAAAAATTTAGATTATGTTCCAACACCAGTGGATATTTTCTTGAATATATTTTCGTAATTATTTTATTTGTTAACATTTTCTTTCTTTCTTTTTGTTGTTGTTGTTCTTAAGTAAAAAAGCGTTTTACATCGAAGAAATTGGTATTAAGAATTCGTCATTTATAGAAAACAGCTTTTGAAATAAATAAAAAAACAACAAAAAAACAAGAAAAAAAAAACTTGTTTCCAAACCAAAGCATGTCAAGGCAGATACTGCATCATTCAAGTCTACTGTGCAGTTATTTGTTTCTCTTTGGATACGTTTTTTTATTTTTTATTATTCTTTTGTATTTAATGTGTGAATGTCGCAAGTTTGGCTTCGTATTTGTCTTTTATTTATTTATTTATTTGTTTATTTATTTATTAGCGTTTGCGTGTGTTCATCATTTCAAGAAGTGGTGCTATCCAAGAGGCTGCACGTGCACTAATTCTTCAGATTTCTCAATCACACTTAAGGTATCTCGATTCCTTCTGAAAGTTAAAGCCAGCTCGAAGATACCTTAGAAAGGAAAACACCTGCTTAAGATAGAGCCTGAAGCCAAGCCATTGTTGCATTTCGTTCGTTTCTGCTCGTATAACATGCACCGACCTTTTAAGTTTGCCCGTCCTTTTCTCTTTCAGCTGTGTCCCACTTTCTCTTTTACTTGCTTTCTTTCCTTTCCTCTCACTTTCTTTCCTGGACTATTTTTCTCATGCTCTTTCTTTTTGCCGTTGTTTATTTCTCCAGTTTTCTTTCTTCTTCACAAGTTTCTTTCTTTCTTTACCTAATTTTTCTGTCGTTTCTTTCTCCAAGTTTCTTTCTAATTTCTCAATACCTCTCTTTTTTTCTTTGCCTAACATTTTGTCACTGTTTCTTTCTTCAACTTTCTTTCTTCTTCGCTAATTTCTTTCTTTTCTTTCATTCTTTTTTTTCTTTGCTCATCTTCTTATCGTTGTTGCTTTTTCCAACTTTCTTTCTTCTTCGACAATTTCTTTCTTTTTCTCTTTTTTGTTTTCTTTCTTTCTTTCTTTGCCTACTTTTTGTTGTTATTTCTTTCTCCAGATTTATTTCTTCTTCACCAATTTCTTTCTTCTTTCTTCCTTTCTTTCTTTCCTTTTTACTTTCTTTCTTTCTTTCTTTCTTTCTTTCTTTCTTTAAACACAAATATTTTTGCGTCGACATTTTTTCTCTCTCTCTTATTCACCTTTTATTCCTCTTTGTCTCTATCTTTCTATCCCCTCTCTTTATTCCTCTTTGTCTCTCTCTTTCTCTCCAGTTATTTCTTTCTTTCTTTCTTTCTTTTCTTTCTTTCTTTGTTTCTTTCTTTCTTTCTTTCCTCCATTGCTTATTTTTTGTCGTTATTTCTCGCTCCAGATTTATTTCTTCTTCACCAATATCTTTCTTTTTTCTTTCTTTCTTTCTTTCTTTTTTTCTTTCTTTCTTTCTTTCTTTGCCTATTTTCTGTCATTGTTTCTTTCGCCAGCTTTCTTTCTTCGTCGACAATGTTATCTTTCTTTTTATTTCTTCCTTTTTTCTTTCTTTCTTTGTCCAAGTTTTCGACGTTATTTATTTCTCCATCTTCCTTTATTCTTCACCAATTTCTTTCTTTTTTCTTTCTTTTTTCTTTCATTATTTCTTTCTTTCATTGCTTAATTTTTCTCGCTGTTTATTTCTCCAGCTTTCTTTCTTCGCGAATTTTTTCTTTCTTTTTTCTTTCTTTCTTTGCCTACTTTTAGTCGTTATTTCTTTCTCCAGATTTATTTCTTCTTCACCAATATCTTTCTTTTTTCTTTATTTCCTTCTTTCTTTTTCTTTCTTTCTGTCTTTCTTTTTTCTTTCATTGCCTATTTTTGTCGTTGTTTCTTTCGCCAACTTCGGTTTTTTCTTTCTTTCTTTGCCCATGTTTTCGACGTTATTTCTTTCTCCAGCATCCTTTATTCTTCACCAATTTCTTTATTTCTATCTTTCTTTTTTTTCTTTCTTTGTTTTTTCATTCTTTCTTTGCCTAATTTTCTGGCGTTGTTTCTTTTTCCAGCTTTCTTTCTTCTTCGATAATTTCTTTCGTTTTCTTTTTCTTTCTTTCTTTCCATAGCTTTTTTATCGTTGTTTCTTTCTCCGGTTTTCTTTCTTCTGCGTCAATTTCTTTCATTTTCTTTCTTTCTTTCTTTTTCCTAAACTTCTTATCACGCTTTCTTGCTTTACTTCTCTCCTATTTTTTTTCTCTTTTCTGTCTCGCTTTTTCCGTCCCTTCTTTAACTTTTATTTACATTTGCTTGCTCCCTTTAATTCATTCATTTTTTCTTTCCATTATATTTTTCCTCCGTTCTCTGTATTCCCTCTCTTTCTTTCTTTCTTTCTTTCTTTCTTTCTTTCTTTTTTCTTTCATATTTCTTTCTTTTTTCATTACCAACATCTTTTATCAAGCTTTATTGCATTTTCTTTTCTTATTGCTTTTTTCTTTCTTTTTTTCTCTCGCTTTTTCATCTTTTATTTCTCTTACTTTTTCGTTCATTTTTATGTTTCTCTCTTTCTTTCTTTCTTTCCCTAAAATTTTTATCTCCCTTTGTTAGGTTCTCTCCCTTTTTTACTATATTTTCTGTCTCGTAATACTCTGCTTAGCTTTTGGAATAGACCTTTAGGCATCTAAATGCGTGCAAAGCTTTCTCACTGAAACTCTGGATGAAATTATCGACACTGTTACTATGGTAACGGAGCTAAGGAGTGAAGATAGACCTTGAACTCTGTCACGTATATACATTTTGGTTATAACGTTCTCGCTCATTTCCGTTGTTTAGAGCAGAGGTTGAAAGGAAAGTGTGTAGAGTGTGGTAGTCTTACTACATTACAGAGGTTCCATAAGTTCTTTAATGATGCCAGTGTACATGACGATTCAACTTCCTCAACTTCTTCGAAATTAGCCGTTTCTTTATAAATATTCCGTATCCATTGACCGAACATTTAGTTTTTCCGTGCCTTTCTTCCAGTTTATTTTTCATTCACTTTTTCTTCTTTTTTCTTTTTTTTCCATTTTATTCTCGTTTGATATCTTTATTCCCTTTCTTTCATTGCCTGCAATTTTTATCATACTTTATTGCTTTCTTTATCTTATTTGTTTTTTTCTTTCTTCTTTTCAATTTCTCTTCTTTTTTTTCCCCCACTTTAATTAATTATTTTTGTTTCTTTCTTTCTTTGATTGGGAAACGTGATGTTCATTTTATTCTCTCGCTTTTTATTCCATGTCTATCATTACTTTTCATTAGCCTCTTTCACTTCTTTTCTTCATTCTTTCTTGATAATTTTATTTTTCTTCGTTTTCTTTATTCCTCTTCTTTCTTTATTCCTCTTCTTTCTTTCTTTCTTTGATTGAAGCACGTGTCGTTCTTTTCCCTCTCTTTCATTTTATCCCCTTTTTATCATTATTTTTTTATTAGCCTCTTTCAGTTCTTTCCTTCATTCTTTCTTGCTAATTTTATTTTTCTTCGTTTTCTTTATTCCCGTTCTTTCTTTCATTTCCAATGGATCGGAAATGCATATATATGTATTTTTATTTTTACTCCATGAAATTTCGAGGTAAAAATGCAGTACTGATTAAAAGAGAAAAGAATTTTCTTAGACGTAAAATTCTTGCATGTGCAATTATGGTCTCTGGCCAAAATGTTAACTTATACCCTAGAATTTTTCAAATATCACCTTTCTTAATACCAAATTCTCTTCTCTTAATCCAAGATAGAAGACCATAAAAAAAGTGGTTAGAAGGAACGTGTGTAGAGTGTGGCCGTTTTACTACATTACAGAGGTTCTCTAAGTTTTTTGATTATGCTATCAGAATCAAATTGGATGTTTCCAGAGTCACTGACGTTTCAACTTCTTCGAAATTAGCGATTTCTTTATAAAGACTGATTCGGCATTCCTTGTCCAAACTTTTAGCTTTCTCGTTCATTTCTTTCAGTTTATTTTTCATTAACTCTTTCCTTTTTCTTTCTTTTCCATTTTATTCTCCATTGATTTCTTTATTACCATTCTTTCATATTTTCATTCTTTCGTTCCCTGCAATTTTTGTCACACTTTATTGCTTTCTTTATCTTTTTTGTTTACATTTCTTTTCTTTTTTCACCCACATAATTTCTTTCTTTCTTTCTTTCTTTCTTTCTTTCTTTCTTTCTTTCTTCTCTTCTCTTCTTTATTTTTCTTAATACATTTTGCTTTATTTTCTCGCTTTTTCTTTCTTTCTTTCTTTCTTTCTTTCTTTCTTTCTTTCTTTCTTTCTTTCACCTGCCTTTATTCTTTGCATCATTAATTCTTTCCTTCTTTTTTATGTCTTTCTTCTTTTAGTCATCCTTTCTTTCTTTATTTTCCAGCCGTTTTTCTTGTCATCATCTTTTCTTTCTTTCTTTCTTTCTTTCTTTCTTTCTTTCTTTCTTTTCTTCTTTATTTTTCTCAAACCTTTTTGCTTTATTTTCTCGCTTTTTCTTTCTTTCTTTCTTTCTTTCTTTCTTTCTTTCTTTCTTTCTTTCTTTCTTTTACCTGCCTTTATTCTTTGCATCATTAATTCTTTCCTTCTTTCTTTTTTATGTCTTTCTTTTTTAATCACCCTTTCTTTCTTTATTTTCCAACCGTTTTTCTTGTCGTCATCTTTTCTATCTTTCTTTCTTTCTTTCTTTCTTTCTTCTTTATTTTTCTTAATACATTTTGCTTTATTTTCTCGCTTTTTCTTTCTTTCTTTTTTTTCTTTTTTTCTTTCTTTCTATTGTGAGACCGTGACATACCTACAACTTGGACTCTTCCAGGACTATATAAAGTATGCGACATAACACTCTAGAGAGAGAGAGAGAGAGAGAGAGAGAGAGAGAGAGAGAGAGAGAGAGAGAGAGAGAGAGAGAGAGAGAGAGAGAGAGAGTATTCTAATACCGTAGTATCAGCCGCGTACGACTACCAATATTGGACACAAGCACATAGTTAGCTCCGCTTACACTTACACTATGTTTGTAACCTTTTTGTTTAATATATCTTTCTGACCTCTAATCCGTGTTCCGTGTTTTCCTTCCGTGGTCCAAACTTTGGGCCCACATCATTTTCTTTCTTTATTTCTTTCTTTCTTCGTCTCTTCTTGGTTTGCTTCGTTTTTTTTATTCCACTTTTTTTCTTCAGTCATTTCTTTCTGTCACTCTTCAATTCCATCTTTTTCCTTTACCACTTTTTCCTTCTTCTTACCATTTTTTCTCTTGTTTGTTTCATTCACCTTTCTTTACTTGTTTTAATTTATTTCATTTTTCACTTCCGTTTTTACTTTTTATATGAAACCCCCACTTTTCTTCTCTCTTTATTTTTTATTCTACTCTCATCGATTTTTCCTACAATCACCGAAGGTAAGCAACGTCGATCCTGCTCAGTACCTAGACGGGTGACCAATTTGGATTATCAGGTGCTGTAAGCTTAGATGTACGGGTGGTGTTACAGATAAAAGACTTCAACATCCGCAAAGCTCTTGCATAGGATGCGTGTAACAAACTTCACAAGATTTGGCGCTAAAAACTTCCATACTTCTTAAAATCCAAACCTTTCGAACATTGATTGAACCAGATTAGACCACGTGTTATTCTTTTTTCTCTCTCACTTTTTATTCCCTTTCCATCATTATTTTTCATGAGCCTCTTTCCTCTGTTTCATTCTTTCTTTCTTTCTTTCTTTCTAATTTTATTTTCCTTCGTTTTCTTTATTCCTCATCTTTCTTTCTTTATTTCTATCTTTCTTTCTCAAAAAGCCTTTTTCCATGGGATCGGAAACGTAAACATATGTATTGTAATTTATTTTTACTTCTTGAAAGTTTGAGGTAAAAATGATGTAATTATTAAAAGAGAAATGAACTTTCTTAGACTGAAATTTCTTGCAAGTACAGTTACGGTATTTTGCCAAATTGTTAACTTACATCGTAGAATTTTTCAAATATCACCTTTCTTAAAACAAATTCTCCCCTCTTAAGCCAAAATAAATGACCACAAAATAAAGAAAACGAAGAAAAATAATATTAGCCAGAATGAAAGAACGAAAAAGGCTCACGAAAAAATAATGATGGAAAGGGAATATAAAGCGAGAGAGGAAAAAGAACAACACGTGGTCCAATCAAAGAGAGAAAGAAAGAAACAAACAAACAAAGAAACAAACAAAGAAGGAAAGAAAATTAAGTAGGTGAAAAAAGAAAGAGAAAGCGAAAAAGAAGAGCAATAAAAACACGTAAGAGATAGAAAGCAATAAAGTTTGATAAAATGGTAGACAATGAAAGAATGAAAGAAAGTGAATAAAGAAATCAAAGGAAAATAAAATGAAAAAGAAAGAAAGAAGAAAAAGTGAAAGAAAAAGAAACCGAAAGAAAAGCAAGGGAGAGTTAAATATTCGGCCAATGAATGCCGAATGTTTCCTTATAAATAAACTGCTAATTTCGAAGAAGTTCAGGACGTTGAGACGTCAAATACTCTAGAAGCATCAAATACGATGCTGAAGGCATAATCAAAGAACTTATGGAACCTCTGTATTGTAGTGAGTCGGCCACACTCTACACACTTTCCTTTTAACCACTGCTCTAAACAACGGAAGTGAGCCAGAACGTTATAACAATGTTTATACGCGACAGAGTTCAAGGTCTATCTGTGCCAAGCGGCTTCACGCTTTAGTTCCGTTACCATAACAACAGTACCGATAATTTCATCATGATTTTAAGACAAACACTGAGATCCGAAGACACATTTGGATGGTCAAACATCAATTCTAAAAGCTGTTATGGGACCTACCTTTATGGACTAAATGGACTCGTCCTATTACTACATATACAGGGAGATTATGCCTCTCAAGAGGACTGTCTACAGTTGACGACTTGACTACTGTACTTTGCCGTCAGTCGGACGTGCAACACTTTTGTATTCGTTCTTTTTGTTTAATAATATATTTTCACTAAATTGCTGAGTTCGAGTTTTTTTTTTCGGACCTATTCTGGGCCCACAACAAAAGCTAAACAGAGTATCAACAGACAGAAAACCTTCGTTAGAAACAAAGACGAGAGTACAGAACGGTTATGTGATGTCTGTCCTCCTGTAAGTCAGTGAATGCTGGATAATTTCCTCAGAGCTAAAGAAGTGATTTAGAGCAACAGAAACGTGGATCTACAGAAAGATGCTGAGAAAAAAACATGGATCGAACACGTGAGAAACGGCGAAGAAAAAGGAAACCTTATACTTCACATCAGGGAGACGTAGTTGTTGAGGATGTAAGGTGGAATGCCTTGTAAAATCTGACACTCACAGTACAGATAGAAGGAATATCGGTCAGAGGAAAAAAAGCGCGTAACATACATGATGAACTGGTGCAAATATATGGCAGAAGAGATTTGGGGTGAAATAGCAAATTTATTAAGAGCTACAAGTGACAGAAAGATGTGGAGGGCCATGATCCCCTACGTCCTGAAGGGACATGGCACATAAATAGTATGTAGATCGAGTATGGTTAAGAAGCGGACAAAATGATGGGATAAAGAACAAGTCGGAAACAGATCTTAATCTAACATGTTTCACTTTGTTAGAGATCAAGATAGCAATGATAACAAAATGATTAAAAGCAAAGGTGTGCAAATTAATTGTATCTCGTGTTAGGCTGTTACGCTTCTTAGATACGTGTCAGTATAGTATGTACACATCAGGTACACTCATGTTGAATTGGGCGACGGTGGGCACAAAATTATCGAATGACTGACAATTGCGGTAAAATTCTTGAAACGTTTACTTGTGATCGGTCACTGTTCCCTCGGATGTCATTTAGAAAAGCATATATATATATATATATATATATATATATAATGGACTAATGAAATGAAACAGTTTTCATATATAGAGAAAAATGTTAACGGAAAGAAGTATGAAAAAGTGGCCAAAGTTTTCGTGTCATTTAGATTTCATCGGATTTGTTTACGTTGATACATACGTTGACGTTGATGCGAATACATCCGTTTATGTTTGACACACGCTGACGTTGATGCGAATACACACGTTTATGTTTGACACACGTTGACGTTGATGCGAATACACCCGTTTATGTTTGACACACGTTGACGTTGATGCAAATACACACGTTTATGTTTGACACACGTTGACGTTGATGCGAATACACACGTTTATGTTTGACACAAAACGTTGATGCGAATACACATTTTATGTTGGACACACGTTGACGTTGATGTGAATACACAATTTATGTTTGACACACGTTGACGTTGATGCGAATACACACGTTTATGTTTGACACACGTTGACGTTGATGTGAATACACACGTTTATGTTTGACACATGTTGACGTTGATGTGAATACACACGTTTATGTTTGACACACGCTGACGTTGATGCGAATACAATCGTTTATATTTGATTTTTCACTTTGATGCGAATACAAATATTTATGTTTGATCACACGTTGACGTTGATGCGAATACACACGTTTATGTTTGACACACGTTGACGTTGATGCGAATAAACACGTTTATTTTTGACACACGTTGACGTTGATGCGAATACACACGTTTATTTTTGACACACGTTGACGTTGATGCGAATACACACGTTTATATTTGCCACACGTTGATGCGAATACACCCGTTTATGTTTGCCAATCGTTGACTTTGATTTGAATATACACGTTTATATTTGACACACGTTTATGCGAATACACACGTTTATGTTTGACACACGTTGACGTTGATGCGAATACACACGTTTATGTTTGACACGCGTTGAGGTTTTTGTTTACGTTGATACGAATACACACATTGATGTTTACGTTGATGCTAATACACACGTTTTTGTTTACGTTGATGCTAATACATACGTTGATGTTTACGTTTTTGCGAATACATACGTTGATGTTTACGTTGATGCGCATACACTTGTTTACGTTTGTTCTAATACACATTCTGCGCGGGAAATGCCGGGAATCTTAAGTTTTAAAATTTTCTTTGCCTTTTTTTTTAATTATGTGTTTTGGTTATATAATCTAGCCAAATCATTTAGATTCTTTTTCCGTTCGTTTATGTGTTAGGTATATAATCATTTTAGAATTCAACTTCTGTTCATAATATAAAGATATCAGATCGATTCCTGATTTTAAAGAGTTACCTGTACTTTACTTTTATTTACAAATATCAAGATTGAAAATGTGCTTACATCATTGATACCTGAGTACGCTTCTTTTTATCTCGTTCTTGTTCTATGTGTCGCGTCTTTTTAGGAAGTTTGCGATCATGCCTCTCTACAATTTCCTTTCCTTTGTCACCCTTAGTAATGTTTGTCTTTTTGCTATCTCTCCTAGTCCCTGTTCCAAGAGCCGTTTACGCAGGTAACTTTATGTAGGTTATGCGCTGCTCCCTGTTCTTTTTTTTGCTTTCAATGGGTCATGCGAGTGTCAAATATTCCAAGCCTTCTTTCCTCATTATGTGCCATAGACATTTTCAACAATTGTCCGTATTTTATATTTTTCATTACGCGCTTGCATCTTGTTCGTTTATGCTTTTGTCGACTGCAGATTGCAGCAGGGTCAGTTTGGCACCGTCTATGAGAAAAGAAGATCCCCAGAACGCATTTCATTCCGCCAGAAATTTGGCATGCACTACTGCTTGGCCTTCTCACCGGAAGTTCCAGTGTGAACATTTCAGACTGTGTATTAATCTGAAGACGGTACAGTGGATTCGGAAAGAGTTAGATGAGTCTAACTGTGATTACGAATGTGTTTGGAGTGAACACTAGTGATGGTGACGTTATGGTTACATTCATCTCCCAACAGTGTCTCAGACTCAACACAGAGACCTACATCAAGGGCCTTGATGAGGTAGTGTTGCTCTTGGTCAAGACGCTGTTATGTAGAAGACCCTGTTACAATTTTTGGATACATTATTACTAGTGAGCTAGTCCAAATGACTTGACTCACTTTATAGTCCACCAATAGAAGTGTAACCAATCAGACGTAAAATATTCAATCCGTCGTGTATGAAGGCGGCCATTTTGTTTACTCTATCCGAATGTCCAGTACCAGCTTGTCAGGCGAAGAGGAACAGAAGGAAGAACTACGCTCTGCTACTTTTACCAAAAACCGATATCCACTGCTAACCTGAACAACGCTTTCCTACTGTCTTCGAAATATTTACTGCTAACCTCTGGATTCTATACTCGAAGACGACCGTCATCATGAACAACAGACCCTATGTCTGGCAACAGGACTATTAATTTAACTTTTATATGTCTATTGAGCACTTTCTTTAACACTCCTGTTTCCTGGTCTAATTCAACTCTTGCCATTAACTTCTTTAGAGAGAGAAAGAGAGGAAGAAAACGAATTAGAATTTTCTATTAGTGATTCAAAGGACTTGCAGCGATGCGCTTCCCAAAAGCTGACCAATTGAACAAAAAAAAAAACGAAATTACAAAAATAAAACCTTCTTGATATCGGTGTTTCTGTGCCTGTGTGTTAACCATTCGCTCTTATATACTTTATCAGTATTTGCGTTAAAGCCTGACGCATTGTCTGACATGCTGTTTCTACGGTTTTGATGTTCAGGCTTCAAAATCTCGCACGCGAAAACAAATACATAAATGTAAATAAATAAAACTAAGCCAATTTGTTCAAAACCACAGCGTCCACACATTCCTTTGTGTCAATGACGAATCTGTCTTCCGTAGTTTGTCGAAGCTTTATTGAAAGAACCTTTCGTGGAGCAAATAATAAATAGATTCTATTTCATTGGTTATTGAGAGGGATTTTCGTGCTAATTTTTGCCCCTTCTAGATTTTTGGTTATTTATTTTTATTTTTTTGCATAACTGCATTATTGGTTTATTCACTCTTGTAAGAAACTGAAAGAAGAGTCTCAAAGTAAAACCTTGAATGGAACTAAGCAAGGAGCGAAGAGAAAAGTTTCCTAAGAAGGCAGTTTTATAAGCAAGTTACAGCGTTTTCTGATATCAATAACGATAAAAGAATAATGCGAAGGGCCAAAAAAAATTGCATGTTGAAAATTAAAAGAAAAACAAAGAAAGGACAAATTCGAGAAAGACGAAGGGAGAAGAATTATTGTTGATAAGAAAATGGAAAGGATTATGAAAAAAAAAAAAGAAGAAAATAGGATTACGTGAGAGAGACGGTAATGAAGAAAGAAGCAATAATGAAACGAAACGTGGCGAAAAGGAAGGAATAAGAAAATTGAACGAAGAAGTTTATAAAAAAAAATGGAGGCTGAAGAGAGAGAAGATGAGAGGTTGAAGTAAAAGAAGCCCGTATAAAGAAGTTAAAGAAGAAGAGGAGAAGGAAAAGAAAAATGAAGAAGAAAATGAATAAGAAAGAAGATAAAGAGAATACAATGAAAAGAAGAAAGAGAAACATGAAAGAGAGGAAGAATGTTAAAGACGGAGACAAAGAGCGAATTAAAGAAATCACATGAAGAGAATGGAAGGAAAAAGAATGGAAAGAGGTAAGTGGAAAATTAAAAAGAAAAGAAAAATAGAACGACAAGAAAATTAATAAATAAGAAATTTTTTTTTTTTTTTAATTAAAATAGGAGGATACAAAGAGAATCAAGAAAGAAGAAGAAGAAGAAGAAAGAAGAAGAAGAAGAAGAATATGAAGAAGAAGAAATTTCGGAGGAGGATTTAATAATAAGAGAAGAAACAGTATGAAGATGATAAGGAAAAGGAGAACAAAAATTGTGTAGAAAAATATTAAAAAATAAAGAGAATGAGTGAAAATAAAAGAAAAGGCGCCAATTAAGAATATAAAGATGCAAAGTTTTTAAGAAATGAGATAAAAAATGGAAAAGAAAAGAAATAGGAGGAGGAGGATTATAATTCAAAGGAGAAGAAGAAGAATTTCAAGCAGAATGAAAAAAAAATTAAATTAAAAATGATGATAATGATGATTATGATGATGATGAATCCTAAGAAGAAAAATTAAAAAGAATCCAAAATAAGGAAAAAGAAAAAAAATAAGAAGAAGAAAATTTCATCAATAAACATATGAAATTTAATCTATATATATGGACGAAAAAAAAAAAATAAATGAATAAAAAGAAAGGAAAGTGTATTTTAAAAAAATAAAAAAAAGAAGAAGAAGAAGAAGAAGAATAAGAAGTTGTAGCAGAAAAAGAAGACAAACCGATGAATTTTAAGAAAATGGATAGAAGAAGAAGAAGAAAAGAAGAAGAAGAAGGTGAAGAAGAAGAAGAAAAAAAAAAAGAATGTTGATATAAAGGTTAGGAGAAGGTGTAAATGAAGAAGAAGAAGAAGAAGAAGAAGAATTTGTCTTAAAGAAACAGAAAATTAGATGAAGAAAAGATGTTCAAATAATTTCCAAAAAGAAGAAGAATTGAAGAAGAAGAAGAAGAAAAAGAAGATAAAAGAAAAAGACGACGAAGAAGAAGAAATTATTTAGCACATTAAGGTGTAATTCAGAAGAAGGAAGAGAAAAAGAAGATGGTTAAGAAGAAGAAGATAAAGAAGCATAAGGTGTAGCAAATATACTTATATATAGATTATATATATATATAAAAAAGATATAAGAAAAGGATTTAAAAAAGAATAAAAGCTAAAACTTTTTCCAGTATGTAAATTTGAAAGATTATTCTATTTTTTTGGTTTAAGAAGAAGAAAAAGATTTTCTGTTTCTATCTTTTAAAGAATTCAAGGAAAAGAAGAATACATATATTTATCTGTTTTAAGAATAAGATATTATTATTATTATTATTTAATTTAAAAGAATAAGAAGAAGAAGAAGTAGAAGAAGAAGAATAGTAAAAAAGATGATATTTTATTGATTAAATTTTTTTAAAAAAAAAAGAAGAAGTCAATTTGTTTTTAAGTAAGAAGAAGAAGAAAAATGAAGAAGAAGAAAAATAAAAATTAATAGAAAAGAAAAAGAAAAATAATATTGTCTTTTTAAGAAAATTAAATTTAAAGGTTCCCAAGATGAATTAGAAGATTGAAGGTGTGAAAAAAAAGATAAGAAGATGAAAAGAAGGTTATGCATTTTTATTTAGAAAAAAAGAAGGGTTAAATTAAAGTTTAAAAAAACAAAATATAAGAAAAAAATTTTGTTTTAGATATTTCAAAAATTTCAGAAACAAGGTGTATTAAAGAAAAAATGTTCAACATATTTGGAAAAAGAAGAAGAAGAAATTAAAAAATTTTATGAACAAATTAGAAGAATGAATAAAAATTTGAAGGTGTTATGTTTTTTTTAGAAGAAGAAGAAGAAAAAGAAAATTTATGAAAGAAGAAGAAGAAGAAGAAAAGAAGAAGAAGAATAAGAAGAAATGAAGTATTGATTTTTGACAGAATCTATGCATTGTAAGAAGAAGGTGTTAAAGAAGAAATCAAGGAAAGAAAATTTTGAAAAAAATTTTTGAAGAAGAATTAAATTAAATCATAGAAACTGAAGAAGGTGTTGCAAAGAAGAAAGAAGAAAAATAAGAAGAAGTTGTAGGGAAGAAGAAGAAATAGAAGAAAAAAAAATAAAAAAAAAAATTTTTTTTCATTTAAAAGAAAGCAGAAAAGAAAAAATTAAATTTAAGAAAAGATATTTTTTTTCATTTTTATTTTTTCAGAAAAAGAAAAAGGTTTCAAAAAGAAGAAAAGATGATGAAAAAATACCAGAAAAGATTTGTTTCTGCATTTTTTAATATTTATTCAAAGAAGAAAGTTAATTGAAGAAGAAGAAAAAGAAGAAGAATATCAGGATTGAATATATATATATATCCGAAAAGAATTTAAATATTTAAATTTTCAGAAGAAGAAGAAGAAGAAGAAGAAAAATTCAGAAATAGTCTTCCTTTATTCCACTAAATTCTTATTATAGGTTAATCAAAATTTATAGAAAAGAAGAAGTTATCTGATTCCATAAGAAGAATCGAATTAAGAAGAAATTGTTTTAGAGAAGAAGAAAAAATCCAATTCGAAATGATTAGAAAAGAAATTATTTTAGAGAAAAATATATTAAAAAGATAAGAATCTTTTTTAAAGAAGATAATTCATTTCCAGAAAATTAAATGGTTATTAAGAAGAATAAAAAATATTGTGTTTCCCAGGAGGTTTTTCAGAAGAAGAAGAAGATTCTTAAAAAATTGAAAAAAAAGAAGAAGAAGAAGAAGAAGAAAAGGTTTATTTTTGATTCAAAAAAGGAAAGGAAAAGAAGAAGAAGAAGGTGTTTTCAGAAGTTAAGGAGAAGAAATTGAAAATGAAAAATAAGAAGAAGAATGTTGCAGAAGAATTAAATGTTTTCTTCCTAAGAAAATTTATTATAAGAAGAATAGAAGAAGAAGAAGAAGGTGTTGCAGAAGAAGAAAAAATATGCAGAAGAAGAAGAAAAAGAAGAAAATATGTATTAGAAGAAGGAGAATAATTTCAGAAACATTATTAATGAAGAAGAAGAAGAAGAAGTTATTGTAAGAATTTTGCAGAAGAAATAGGTGGTGAGAAATGAAGAAGAAGAAGAAGAAGAAGAAAGGTTGTTGAAAGAAGAATATGGTTTTAATGAAAACAAGAAGATTTCAGGTTAGTTTAAGAAGAAGGTTTAGCAGAAGAAGGAGGTGTTGCAGAAGAAGAAGAAGAAGAAGGTGTTGCAGAAGAAGAAGAAGAAGAAGAAGAAGAAGGTGTAGCAGGAGAAGAGGGTGTAGCAGGAGAAGAAGAAGAAGAAGGTGTTGCAGAAGAAGAAGAAGAAGAAGAAGATAGAAGAAGAAGAAGAAGAAGAAGAAGAAGAAGAAGATAAATGTAACAGAAGAAGAGTAAAAAGGAAAAAAAATACAGGCGACAAGTAAGATTATGGAAGTCAAGAATGATTTGTAATCGAATAGAAATAAAGAAAGGAAATATCAGCGATTCGAATACTAAAAAAATGGTGTGATTTTTTTAGTAGGAAATGAACACAGGAAAAGAAAAGGGAATTAATGTGAGAAAAAACAAAAAGCATTGAATCGAAAACAAAAATAATGCCGGGGAAAAGAAAATGGATAAAGGTATGGTTTCCCATATAATGATCTATAAGAAACAGTTCATTCCTATTACGGTTAAGTAAAGTACAAACGCACACATAGAGATCTGTATGCATATATATAATATTCATGTATAAATTATTTACACAAACACCCACACACAGATACACACAAACACACACATATATTATTATTATTATTATTATCATTTTCTTTGATTTCTGGCGTTTACACATTTCTTTCCGGGTCCCGCCCAGGGACCTAAGGTTAGAAATGGCGTCATGACACTTTCCAAAAAAAAAAAAAAAAAAAAAAAAATTACATAGATAAAGCCCTTCGTAAAGTGTGGGCTGTACTTGTCAGAACAATTTTTTGTATCTCCTTGAGGCATGGACTTCCAGGAATCCCTTCAATTAGTCTACTGCAATCTTTTCCAACCAGTCCTAGGGCTCCAACTACAACAGGGATTGTTGATGTTCCCATATGCCACATTTTCGAGATTTCTATTTCAAGGTCCTTGTACTTTGACAACTTTTTTGAATATCTTCAAAGATACATTGCAGTCAGCAGGGACTGCCATATCAATAAGGAGGCACCGTTTTTGTTTTGGTCTTTAATAACAATATCTGGCCGGTTGGCCTTGATTGTTCTGTCAGTGTATATTGTGTAATCCCATAGAATTGTAACAGGTCCCATCTCCGTAACCAGGTCTGGGTGGTGTTCATACCAGTTTTTTCAGTTTTTCTTCCTGTAGAAGTTGCAGATTTTCCAGTGCAGATATTGGCCCACTCTGTCATGTCGGGTTTTATATTCAGTGGGTGCCAATATCGTGCAACCTGATACAAGATGATCAATCGTTTCTGGATATTTATCACAGAATCTGCATTTTGGGCTGACAATATTTTAGTATATGTGCTTGATAATTCCTAGTTAGCAAGCATTGGTCCTGCGATTATTATTATTATTATTATTATTATTATTATTATATTTCTATTATGAGAGGTTATAATAAAAACATATTGAAAAAGCTTTCATGTTTCATTACTATGATTTAAATAAAATCATGTCTCAATACAACGATTTAAATTCAGTCACACTATTGAAACATGAAAGCTTTTGTATAGCGATTTCAACATGTTTTTATATTATAATCTCTTATAATAAAAAATATAATAATATTAATATATTGCTCTACTTTGTATTGAGCAATTTTTAAAAAATAAAATCTACGAACAGTGGAAATTTACTCCATCTGTTTCTTTCTCATATATTATATATATATATATATATATATATATATATATATATATATATATATATATATTGATGCATGTTTCATTAAATAATATAGACAAGTGTTGTCTATTTATGAACGAGTTTGTCGTTGTTTGGAAATCATCCATGTAAACAATAACAGACTAACATCTCTGTTCTGTCCGTGTATTGCTTAATATATTGTACAGTAATTGTCATCTTTGATAATGGCTTATGTAAGCCGAAAGCTTAGATTGGATTAAAAAATATGGATCAATATTGTGATTTTCTTTTTTCTTTTAATGATAACGTTATTAAGCTTATCAGACGCTATGAGAAGAATTTGCATAAAATAAATAGACAACACTTGTTTATATTATTTAATGAAATATGCATCAATGAAAAAATGATGCCTAAATACACACAATTTATATATATATATATATATATATATATATATATATATATATATATATATATATATATATATTATTATTATTTTTATTATAAGAGTTTATAATAAAAACATTTTGAAATCGCAACACTGAAGAAATCCAGTCATAATATTGAAACATGAAAAATTTTGTGTATCGTTGTAAAATTTCATTATAATCTTTTATAATAAAAATAATAATATGTTATTGCTCTACTATGTATTGAGCACTTTTAAAAAGTTAATGCTACGAACTGTAGATTTTTACTCCTTTTCTTTCTCCCATTTGGACACACACACGCACACATACACACACACACACTCATATATATATATATATATATATATATATATATATTTGATGAGTGAAAATGAACTAATATTTTCAAGAAAGCATAAATTTACTAAAAAAGCTATCTAATAACAACCCGAGATAATAGTACTGGAATTGGGATTTTGTATACTAGTAACGAATCCTGACTAAATGATACTAATGCTTACGAGAAAAATTAATGAACACAAACTCAATAAAGAGATACAAAATTTAACAAATAAAATTGATAAAAACAAATGAACGGAGAACTTGGAATTGTTAATAGAATGCCACACGAAGTCGCCAAGACTTTATAGTTAAACAAAAATACATGATAAAAACAGCATCCCTGCTTTCTCTTGTGAAGACACTGCACTGATGAAGGCTATGTTTGTTTCATATGGGTCATTTAATGCCGAAATTTTATTTTCTTAGGAGCATTATTATTTTTTTTTCCAAAAAAGGTATTGCTGCTATTTTTTTTTTTTTTTACCTTTTTTCCAAAAATGTATTGCTGGTATTTTTTTTTTTCATTTTTTCAAAAATGTATTGCTGGTCATTTTTTCATTTTTTCCAAAAATGTATTGCTGATATTTTTTTTTTTTTTTTCATTTTTTTCAAAAATGTATTGCTGGTACTTTTCTTGCTTTTTTTCTAAAAATGTATTGCTGGTATTTTTTTTTTTTTCATTCTTTTCAAAAATGTATTGCTGGTCATTTTTTTGTCCTTTTTTCCAAAAGTCTATTGCTAGTAATATTTTTCCTTTTTTCCAATAATGTATTGCTGGTATTTTTTTTTTTTTCATTTTTTTCAAAAATGTATTGCTGGTACTTTTCTTGCTTTTTTTCTAAAAATGTATTGCTGGTATTTTTTTTTTTTTTCATTTTTTTCAAAAGTGTATTGCTGATCATTTTTTTGTCTTTTTTTCCAAAAATGTATTGATGGTGACTTTTTTTTCCCCTTTTTTTCCAAAAATGTAATACTGGTAATTTTTTTTTTCATTTCTTCAAACGATGTATTGCTGGTCATTTTTTAAAAAATTTCCAAAAATGTATTGCTGGTAATGTTTTTTCTTGTTGTCTTTTTTTCCAAAACTGTATTGCTGGTACTTTTCTTGCTTTTTCCCTAACATGTATTGTTGTTAATTTTTTTTTTCACTTTTTCCAAAAATGTAATGATGGTGATTTTTTTTTTCCTTTTTTCCAAAACTGTAATACTGGTAATTTTTTTTTTTCATTTCTTCCAAATATGTATTTCTGGTAATTTAAAAAAAAAAAAATATTCCAAATATGTTCCTGGAAATTTAAAAAAAAATTTTTTCCAAAGATGTATTGATGGTAATTTTTTCCCTTTTTCCAAAAATTTATTGCTGCTAATTTTTTTTTTTTTTCATTCTTTTTCAAAGATTTATTGCTGTTATTTTTTTCCTATTTCCAAAAATGCATTGATGTTATTTTTTAACTTTTCCAAAAATGTATTGTTAGTATATTTTTTTTTCATTTTTTCCGAAAATCTGGTTTTCTGTTTTTCATGTTTTCCAAAAATATTTTGTTAGTAATTTTTTTTTTTCCAAAATATATTGCTGGCAATTATTTTTTATAAAAATGTATTGCTGGTAACAGCAGCAACTGAGAGGTGGTTCTACGTTCTACAAATAATCCTGATCAGCGTCCTTGCTGCTGTGTATAATTTATCATGGTGAGGGATGAAGGCTATGCTGATGACATTGGTATTAATAGTCGGGATAAGAATAATTTTGACCGAAAAACACTATGTCATTCATGAAATTCTACAAGAAATAGTGCTCAATTTTCATCTTTTCAAAAAACAGAAAACTTGATTTAGAATTTAGAACTGGAATTAAAGCAATGATGACACACACGCTGACAATTCATTATGTGGAATTAGTAAATACTCAATACTTCTAATGCGTCTTTCGGTAAAACAAATTTAGTATAGGAGATAAGGGAACTGAACATAGATTACGCTGCGATGTGGGTAGTTTTGCTCAATACCGCCAATTGCTACACAGACAAAATATTAACCAAAATTAAATCACCTCGTTAGATTCATAGTTTCATATGGATGCCAAACGCGTTCAGAAACGCATCAACTCAGCTGTATACAACGGTTATCTCAGATCAAAATTTAAAACTGACTTCATTCACCGGAAGTGTGTAGGTCTTAACAAGGAACATAATTCTTCGAAACTTGTGGACTGGCGCTAAAAAATCACGCACAAAGAACTATGCCAAATAATAGACACCACATCAGTGATTTCAACAGCAGAAACAATTTCATAATATCGTACATGGAAATCAAAGAGAAAATAAAGACATAATTAAGATGAAGACGTTCCACACAACTTCGAAGAAAAGGTTAGAAAGGAAACCCGTATCAATAATGGAACGATCAATAAAAGCTACTGGACGTAATTAACCTATTTTCCTGAAATAAATATTTTAAGGGAGATATTTCATATATTTCGACCGATTGCAGCACTGGCGGCTCGGTCAATAAATATAACCAAAAGTAATATTAGGCATGCTCTGACAAAATCTCTAAAATGAAAATCCCCAGAAAATGGCAAGCTTACCCAACCTTTGACTATATCGCCTGTCATCAGTCCATAAAACTCTTGCTCAAACTTTATCAATGCTAATTAATAACCCCTATAAAGTTCCAGAATGAATCACTGAAGGTATTACATATCTCCTACTAAAAACGAGTGAAACAGAGGATCCAAAAAATTATAGACCAATAACATGACTGCCCATCAGCCATAAATTTGTCCCGTCTGTCATGACGAACTGTACTTACTTTTTTCTCGATGAAAGCAACATTCTTCCTCTGGAACAGAAGGGATGTAGAATATGTTCATATGGTTACAAAGGTCAACGACTTATAACTAAAATGATCCTGTAAAATTACAGGAAAAAAGGTAGGAATCTCAACACAGCATGGATAGATTACCGCAAGCCTTTGAAAGTGTGCCGTACTCTTGGAACCGTAAGTCTTTGGAAATGTATAAAGTCTCTTCAGTGATAGTAAATTTCCTTAAATATAGTTTGAAACTATTGAAAACTATATTAAGCCTAAATCTCACCAAATGTGCTTCCACATCCAGTTGTGTGAATCTTTCAAGGAAACTCCCTTCTGTTCTGGATGTCCTAAGTCCCCCTTTCGCATGAACTAAATATTAATGACTATGGATACAAAGCAAAAAAGAAAGTGTTTAATCACCTATTCTACATGGATTATATCAAACTCTTTGCCAAAGACGACAATGAGTTAAATGGTATCCTCAATAATGTAAAATGTTTCATTGATAACATCGGTATGGATTTCGGATCAGATAAATGTAAAAATGTAACATACAAGAAAGGGAGAATTACAGAAACACATCCAATACATGTAGAGTTTGTCATCATGATTAGGGAGCTGGATCAAGCAGAAACCTTTGAATATCTAAGAGTCAACGAAGAAGATAGAATACAGTATACAAAATGAATGAAAAGAATACTACAGGCGTGTGCATTTGGTGTTAAATACGGAATAGAATTCGCAGAACAGATTATCAGCCATGAACACTTTGGCTCTCCTTGTGGTGCAATACAATTCCAACATCCTTAATTGGGTCACAGGTTACTTTAAACAAATGGATGCCAAAACAAGAAAGCTTCTCACATGGCGGAGGCATCGTCCTAATGTTGATCGTTTTTATGTGTCCAAATCCGAAGGAGGTAGAGGATTAGTTCAACTAGAACTGTCTTGCAAAACCACAACAATCAAAGGTACCTGGAAAGTACAAAAGACTGGATGATGATCTGTGTCAAAGCACATGAAAGAAATAAGAAACAAATAGAAAATGGAATTTCAAGCGGGTGATGAAGCGCAAATAAACCATAATACCCCCAACTGCAGCGGCAAATAACCTAAAAAAGAAAGCAAAGGAAAATGCAATGTACCAAATGCAGAAACAATGGCAAGATAAACCGCATCATGGTCAATACTCTGCCCGTACCAAACAAGCTGATGTAGACAAACTCCGTAACCATTTAGTGTTTAAGTAGTGCAGAAAGTCTAAAAGTGAAGGTTTTATTCTCGCTAGACAGGACCACTGCTTTCAACACGGTTCGATCTTGCATTTCTGTCCCCAAATCTCCAATGTTCAACCCTGAATCCGGAGCTATGAGGTCTGGGAAAGTCTATTTTCGTGAGAAGACACTTCCAGAAGGATGACAAAGGAGTTAGGATGAGACTATTTCCCTGTTCGCTCGATGGCAGTGGCCGGCAAACTGTAACGTTTTTGTCTGAGCACGAAATAAGATTGGTCTCATTTCTCCGTAAATTGTGTTAAGCGTGCATTGCATTGGATCTCCAACTGATGCTCCAGCTTTTTCTAAATAGATTTGTATAAGTTCCATCATGTCCTCTTTTAAAACAAATAGTTAATGTCTAAGTTTCTGATCAATACAGACGGACTGCTTCAATCAATGTTTGAAAGGTTTGGACTTTTAGGTAGGATGGAAGATTCGAGCGCCAAATCTCGTGAAGTTTGTTCCACGCTACCCATGAAAGAGCAAAAATAAAAAAAAAACAATCCATTTTACACTTCAAAATGATCTCAGATAGAGGAGATTGAAGAGTTCATCTCATTTAACATTCTCACAAAAAGTATATACCACCCTCCAAAAATCTCTCTCTCTCTCTCTCTCTCATAGGCGGGATGTGGCGAGCCTCACGAAGCTCTATCGCTGCGTCTGTCGAAAGTGCTCGGACGAGCTAATTTCCTTGGTGCCGCCGGTTCTAACCTTCACGGCTAAGACCCGCCATGCCACTTACATTGTAGCGAATCACCCATGTTTCCCCCGTGTTTCATCGGTGAGAAGTAATTTCCACTCGAACAGAAATGGGAAACGTTGTCAATTTGAAATCTTTTTTTTTTAACCACTTTTTTTTTTATCATCATCATCCTTCGTCCTCCCTATGTTTTGTTGGAACTCTATTGACAATCCCTTTCCACACAATTCGGTCCTGTAATGTCGTCCGCTGACCCCCAATATCCAACCCTGAGACCCGAGCTATGGTGCCTGGGAAAGTCAATCTTTATGAAAAGACACTTCCAGAAGGATACCATAGAAATAAGGATGAGACAATTTCCCTGTCCGCTCGATGGCAGTGTCCGGCAAACTGTAACGTTTTTGTCTGAGCTTAAGAGAGATTTGTCTCAGTTCTCCGTAAATTGTGTTAAGCGTGCATTGCATGGGATCTCCAACTGATACTCTGGCTTTTTACTAAATAGATTTGTATACGTTCCATCATGTTGTCTTTCAAGACAAAACAGTTAACGTCCAGGTTTCTGATCCATACAGACGTACTGCTTCAATCAATGTTCGAAATGTTTGAATTTTAAGAAGTATGGAAGTTTTGAGCGCCAAATCTTGTGAAGTTTGTTATACGCATCCTATGCAAGAGCTTTGCGGATGTTGAAGTCTTTTATCTGTAACACCACCCGTACATCTAAGTTTGCAGCACCTGGTAATCCAAATTGGTCACCCGTCTAGGTACTGAGCAGAATCGACGTTGCTTAACTTCGGTGATTGTAGGAAAAATCGATGAGAGTAGAATAAAAAATAAAGAGAGAAGAAAAGTGGGGGTTTCATATAAAAAGTAAAAACGGAAGGGAAAAATGAAATAAATTAAAACAAGTAAAGAAAGGTGAATGAAACGAACAAGAGAAAAAATGGTAAGAAGAAAGAAAAAGTGATAGAAAGAAATGACTGAAGAAAAAAGGAGGGATAAAAAAAAAACGAAGCAAACCAAGAAGAGACGAAGAAAGAAAGAAAGAAAGAAAGAAAGAAAGAAAGAAAGAAAGAAAGTGATGTGGGCCCAAAGTTGGGACCACGGAAGGAAAACACGGAACACGGATTAGAGGTAAGAAAGATATATTAAACAAAAAGGTTACAAAGATAGTGTAAGTGTAAGCGGAGCTTACTATGTACTAGTGTCCAATATTGGTAGTTGTACGCGGCTGATACTACGGTATTAGAATACTCTGTCTCTCTCTCTCTCTCTCTCTCTCTCTCTATCTCTCTTTCTCACTCCCCCCTCTTCTTCTTCTCTCTCTAGAGTGTTATGTCGCATACTTTATATAGTCCTGGAAGAGTCCATGTTGCAGGTATGTTACGGTCTCACAATAGAAAGAAAGAAAGAAAGAAAGAAAGAAAGAAAGAAAGAAAGAAAGAAAGAAAGAAAGAAAGAAAGAAAGAAAGAAAAGATGACGACAAGAAAAACGGCTGGAAAATAAAGAAAGAAAGGATGACTAAAAGAAGAAAGACATAAAAAAGAAAGAAGGAAAGATTTAATGACGCAAAGAATAAAGGCAGGTAAAAGAAAGAAAGAAAGAAAGAAAGAAAGAAAGAAAGAAAGAAAGAAAGAAAGAAAAAAGGAGAAAATAAAGATTGAGAAAAATAAAGAAGAAAAGAAAGAAAGAAAAAGCGAGAAAATAAAGCAAAAAGGTTTGAGAAAAAGAAAGAAAGAAAGAAAGAAAGAAAGAAAAAAAGAAAGAAAGAAAAGATGACGACAAGAAAAACGGCTGGAAAATAAAGAAAGAAAGGATGACTAAAAGAAGAAAAACATAAAAAAAGAAAGAAGGAAAGAATTAATGATGCAAAGAATAAAGGCAGGTAAAAGAAAGAAAGAAAGAAAGAAAGAAAGAAAGAAAGAAAGAAAGAACGAATAAAGTAAAAAGGATTGAGAAAAATAAATAAAGAAAGAAAGAAAGAAAAGATGACGACAAGAAAAACGGCTAGAAAATAAAGAAAGAAAGAATGGAGAAACCGAAAAAAGCATAGAAAGAAAGAAGGTACCTAAAATAGAATGACAATGAAAGAATCCATTGAACATTGTCTAAGAAAGGAAAAGAAAGAAAGAAATCAAATATAGGATACCATGAAGCGGAATCAACATATATATATATATATATATATATATATATACATATATATATATATAGAGAGAGAGAGAGAGAGAGAGAAAGAAAAGAGAGAATCATCGTGTTTAGAAGAATCCACAACAGAATTCAGAAAGTACTGGAAGCTCGTTCCGTCATATTTTGCGACACATCAGTAGTGCGCGACCACTAACGAGAATCGAACCAAAAACCATTTCCATACGACGCAATCGCCATACAAACTGGTAAAAAAAAAGGTCTCGGTGAAGAGACAAGAACTAACTGGAACCGATATAAATTTCTATCACTTATATACATATGCGTGTGTGTGTGTATATATATATATATATATATACACACACACACACACATATATATATATATATATATTGTTCATGGTATTCTTGCTTTTTTGCCTTTGATTTCTAGTTTTCTTCTATCTTAAACGATGTTTCTTCGTATTCTGTTTCATTATGCTTTTTAATTGGCTTTTTCTTTCTCATATATATATGAGAATGTACTTTCGACGTAAGGTTATATGCATATTTATTAATACATACATACATATATATATATATATATATATATATATATATATATATATATATATATATATATTAATAAACACGCTTTAGATTATTTCTCATTCTGGTGGCATTATTCACGTGAGAAAGAAAGATGGCGTTGCAAAAAACAGAAGAATTCTCTAAAAGGAGGTGAAACCAACAAGTTTACGGCTTCATCTATGAGAGCGATACCAGGATTAACAAGCTTTCAACCTGAAATCCTAAAATATTATTTATATGCATCAGTCGTTGTTCTGTTTATATATATATATATATATATATATATATATATATATATATATATATATATATCATATTTCTTTCTGGAGATTATCTGTTAGAGTTGCGATAGTGTTTGTTGCTTTACAAATGGTTTGCACATTTTATGTTAGTATGGCATATCAACCAATGGCCTGGAATTATCAAAATAATTCCATTTTCTCAAAGAAGGGAAGAGAGAAGAATCTAAATGCGACCACACTTGCATGTTGATGTAGTAAAATAGCAAATGTATCCGCCTGGAGTGCCCCCGCAGACATACAAATCGTCCTATGTAAGTGCTTTATTTATTTCCGTTTATGTCAACTCTCCTAGTTTTAGGGTTCACCACTGCTGTAGCCTGATACTGGACTCACCACTCTTTTGTTTGAGTCACTAGATCTAACCAACATCTTTATCCACTGAGACGTCTGTGAAATTTTGCTGATTTTGCTGGCGAGTGTACGTCACTATTTTTTGACAACTCTAAAAAAAGAAGAAAAAGAGAAATATTTTTGCGACTTAACTACCCTATAAAGGTTATTTGAAACCAGAAAATATTTTAAATTTTGAGGGGAAATAGTAATAGTTTAGTGATACAAGTCTTACTAATTAACCCATAATTGGGGGGCGAAGACTTGCATTCACCTTTCTTAAGTTAATATAACGAATTCGACTAGAATTGGAACTGTAATGAAATCGGTAAGTTAGAGTTGATGCAGTAATAATTATTAATTGATATTATTTGAATATAATTACCCTGTTGCTATATGTATTTGTAGTGTACAAAGAATTCTTGTTCACTTTTTATATTGAAAATAAAGTGAATTAAAACTTACAACAATAATATAAACAATAAAAACTTGAGACACGTGATGACATAAATAACAAATTGGTTTGGTTCAGAGAATTTCGTTTGAGATGATGCGTTTGAAATCGTCTGTTTTCGATCTTCCAGAGTGCTGGCAAACGTATGTTTTGACTCACTACTTGTCTACTACTATATGGTACCATAGTCTATCGACTGTTCTCTACTCTACTGACTTTCTTGTGATGGGAGGGTGTTTTTTTTTATAATGATGAGGGTTGGTTGATGAAATATCATTCTTTTCTATCATCACTGATGACAACGTATAACAATATCATCACCATTCTAGACCATAACAGGATTCGGCTATCCGATTTAAAATTCTGAGCCATTATACATTACAACATCCAAACTTACAGTATCTGGTATTCCAAAGCGATCACCCATCTAGCTCCGGACCAGGTTCACCGTTGCTTAACCGTCGTTTTAACGTGATGTGGCCGTAAACAATGTGAGTTAAAAAGTAAGAAGATATAAATTAAGCCTTAAATTAATAAATAAAAGATTGAAATAAACATAGAAAGAGAAATGGAAGAAGCGAAAATTATGACATGCAACTGTGGATGGTCAGAGAGCCAACCGACCGAAGATGAAAGCATTAGTTCAAAGGATTAATTGAAGAAGCCGTTTTTGGCCGTCATCATATGATATGAATGTATTGTACTTCCTTTAATCCTGCTATTGTAAAAGTGACAGGGAAAAAAATGGCGGAAAATGACGCAAGTGACAGAGACGTCAAGATTTTCGGGCACGATAGAGAAGAACTATGGATAATGCTTAAAGGGAGGTGGGGGACTCTTTACCGGAAGTGTTTTTATGTGTTTTCCGGAAATGAAAGCGGAGTATCATTGAAATGTTACCAATGAAGAGAGTACTTGATTTTTTAAGAGAAAAAAATGAGGAAAATTTAGAGGGAAATAAATAAATGAAAAATGATGAATAGAAAAAAAAAGAAAGAAAGAAAGAAAGACTGGACGATGTCTTGAAATAGTTGACAAAAATATAATGAGAAAGAAAATAAGAAATAACGAAGTAAGGAATAAACGATGAATGACTAAATATTTGAAGCAGACGATAACGGGAAAGAATGCAAAAGATAATCCGAGAAAAGGAAAGAAAATAAAACTCTTTGAAACACGTGAGCAACGATATGAATAAACGAAAACTGAACGATATCTTGAAATATAAGAAAGAAAGAAAGAAAGAAAGAAAGAAAGGATAACGAAAAGAATAAAGGTAGGAAAAAGAAAGAAAGAAAGAAAGAAAGAAAGAAAGAGCGAAAGAAAGGATAACAAAAAGAAATGATGACGAAAAGAAAGAAAGAAAAAAAGACAGGAGAAAGAAAGAAAGAAAGAAAGAAAGAAAGAAAGAAAGAAAGAAAGAAAGGATGACGAAAAGAATAAAGACAGGAGAAAGAAAGAAAGAAAGAAAGAAAGAACGAAAGAAAGGATAACAAAAAGAATAAAGGTAGGAAAAAGAAAGAAAGAAAGAATGACGAAAAGAAAGAAAGAAAGAAAGAAAGAATAACGAAAAGAATAAAGGTAGGAAAAAGAAAGAAAGGATGACGAAAAGAAAGAAAGAAAGAATAAAGACAGGAGAAAGAAAGAAAGAAAGGATGACGAAAAAAATAAGGACAGGAGAAAGAAAGAAAGACAGAAAGAAAGAAAGAATGAAAGAAAGAAAGGATAACTAAAATAATAAAGACATGAAAAAGAAAGAAAGAAGGAAAGAATTAATGACTCAAAGAATAAAGTCAGGTAAAAGAAAGAAAGAAAGAAAGAAAGAAAAAGCGAGACAATAAAGAAAAAAGAATTAAGAACAATAAAGAAAAAAAATGAAAGAAAGATAGAAAGTGTTGGCAATGTTTTGAAATAGATGATAACGAGAAAGAAAGAAACAAAGCAAATAAAAATTAATGTATAAATCAACAGTGACAATTATAAGAGAAATAACAAATGCACAATATCTTGAAATAGAGAAACGAGAATGAAGAAAGAAAAAAAGAAAGTGAAATAGAAAGAAAAGAAAAAGCAAAAGAGGAATTTAGTCACCTGTTTAAAAGATTGAATATAATGATTCAATATAATGCTTCTACTACAGGTCAGCGGATAATGCTAGCCCAAGAAGACGTAATGAATCAGGCTTCTTAAAGTTAGCATCAGACATGGTGATGGAAGCCGGAAAGTGTTATCACAGACGATAGTAGAGCGCTACTTGCCCCAGTTAACAACAGATTTTAGGTCAATTTTGAGATCAGATATCAATTTAACCTTACCGAACCGATCAGACTTACTACTGAGACGGAAATAGATAGTTGCGTCATCAGCATAAATACCGAGTTGAGAATTGATGATATCAAGAAGGGCGTTGATAAACATTAACAACGACGTAGGTCCTGTGGGACGCCTGTATTAATGCACAAAAAGAAGAGTGACCATTCAAGCATCTTTCATTTCGCAGTTTGATAAGACTGAATCATTTAAAAGATTCGACCATAACCTTTCAACTTGTGAAAAAGACCAACATGCTTATACCCTGTCAAATGTCTTCGAAATATCCATGCAACGGTATCAGTCTCATTATGCTTATTAAAGACTTGATAGGCTCTCTCAACAATAATCGTTAATAAAAAGGAAAGCTCATCAGAACATTGTCTGAAATTATTTATAGAAAAATATATTAGAAGGTATTTTATATAACGTTCTTGTCTTAGTGGAACGGTTACTGAGTTTGAAAGAATATGTGAAAAATAAAATTTATATTAAAGAGAGAAACCAACAAAACAACATGAATTATGAAGACAAAAGAAAACGACTGAAATTGCATTTATAGTTTTGAATGCCAAAGTTGATTGGAAATCGAGTAGCCAGGAGAGTTTCTACAAGGGAGTCGTGAGAGAGAAGAAACTGCTTGCCAAGAACTTGCGGTTACAAATTACAGTAAATTGACGAGACCGAGCTGCCAATCTGCTCTTAAATTCGTCAAGTCAAGGTACCAAAGAGGAAAGCTCATCATTACCAGGAAATATTTATAGCAGAAGGCATGAGAAGCTGCGTTATATAACGCTATGGTTAATTTAATTCTTTGTCAAGTATACGTAATCTATAGTGATTTTCTAAGCCTGGCTTAGATGTGGCACAAGGCCGAAAGTATGGGGCACCAAGCGAGGATCGAACTCACTCCTCAGTCGTAATTGATCTAGTAAAACAAGCTTTCTAACCATTACGCCACGTCGTGATGTCAAAAGTATACGTAATCTATATAATAAATGCGAATATCAGTGTGTCACAGCTTTTCAATTAAAGGGACACAACTCCCTAACTTTCAATAGCTCGTGTTACAGAAATTTTGAATTCTCAAGTTTTCATTTCTGCAATTGATTCCGCCGATATTTTTAAGTGATTTTTACGACGAATGTTTGTGTGCGATAGCAATTTTTATAACTTGGAAATAAATTTGAGAATAATTTAAATTAACTGCGAAATCGAGCGAAAGTCACCTATGGATTAAAAATAATTGTTTGTACGGAAAGTAAGGACCTACGTACATCAAATTGTTTTTAAATTAAATGGTGGCAGAAGAATTATCGTTGAACTTTTAAAAAGTAAGCTTAAATATTAATGCAATAATTAAATGCATCGAACAATTTTGACTTCTTCTGTAGTTAATTGTTTGTTGCCTATCGCCTACGGCAGCAGTATGCCGCACACAAAAAAAAGAAATCCTCTCCAACAGACGACCAGATTGCAATCAAAAGAGACAAGCGTGCGGTGAGGAAAAGATAGTCCCGTGCAAATGAAAACCGGGATCAAACGGCAGCCAGAAGATCGTCCAGTGCTGAGAAATCTCCGCTAACAAAAGAGCTAAGGAAGTCCTATGCAAATGAAATCCTGGGTCAAATGACGACCAGGAAAGCTTCCAGTGCTGAGAATATGCAAAGACTTAGGGACTGTCAAACTCCTGAACAAGCCGAAGGCCCAATCAAGAGCCCACCGCAGGAGCTAGTCTAATTCTGCCCGATAGAGCGTCATATAAACTCGTCATTACTTATATGAGACTTTGATCATAGTCTATGAATTTGGAACAAATATGGATGAGAATCCGACAGTTGGGATAAGGAACAAATAAGAGATCTTTATAAATTGAACATGTTTTGCTTATATTTAAGCATTTTTGCGAAAATAAATTTTGAAAGTGAAAATTCTAGTACTTTTAATCCTGTTTTTTTTCTTTTTTTTTCTTTTTAATCAGGTCTTTCTAGGGTGCATTTTTTATCAGTCTGCTAGTTTGTGTATAATTCCTGATGATGGCAGGGGAATGTTGCGTCTAGTGGGTATTTTATTTCTGTTTCGTAGTGACCGTTTGTTGATTGGGGACTGTTTTGTCTGGAATTGAAAGACTTAGGTGGCATCAGCCGCAGATATGCGAACCTTAAATTCTTTAAGAATGGATCTTATGAAACTTGCTTATATGAAAAACTGTCGTGTGTTTATCGACCGGAAAGAGTTTTTTGTTTCCCTTCTAAATATCTTCTTCCTAGTAAAGTATCTTCTTATTATTATGAGAGTGACTTTTTTTAAATCGAAAACTATGACCTGTTTTATATAGAAATAAATATTATAGTGGGTCAGCCAATTTGTATTGGTTATAAATAGAAATAAAAACTGACCCTCTACAATTTTTACAATATCAAATGTAACAAAGACAACAACAAGAGAAATAATCAAGTAGAAGAAATTGTGAATTTGTTCAACAATAAATATTTTTTTATAAAGACAACAAATGCATAATATATAGTGCAAAAGTTGATAAACACAAATAAAGTTCTTTGGCATGTGTTACTGAAAGAATTTGAGTTACTGTACTGTATGTGTGAAAATGAGGTGTAGTTAGCTATATTTGTTTTTATAGGAAAATTAAACAGTTGTTTTTGTTTTTGTATTAAATAGAAAAAAAAAGTATTGTTCTGGACTCACTGATTGTTATAGAGTTATCGCTCATTAACCAGAGATTCTTCTTGTGGAATAGAATATTTTGTGGGAGTGAGCGTTAAGCCTGGAAATAGCTGACAAGGTTTGTTGTTGTATTGAAGATAAAGTTCGTCTCCTTTGCTGTGTTGATCAAAAAGTTTCACATTTTATTAGTTATCTTGGTCAGTTGTTAAACATATTTTTTTGGTTGGGAGCCTTTGGGTGTGTTTAACTTAATTTTTAAAATTTAAGATTTGTTAAAAAAAACTGGAAAAATTAAGATTCTAAAATAATCTGATTCTAGAAGTTCAAGAGTTCAGTGTGTTGTCCAATCGCAGGTCTCTCCTCGGTTCGTAAATACTTTTTTTAAACATTTTTATTGGTTTCTCCTCTATAGCTTTTTCGACATTACATGCTACTTTACACCGTCATAAGTTTACCTCTCTCTGTCTTCCCTATAAATAGTTGTATGGTAATTTTTCGCGTGATCCCATCTCTGTGGTAATAATATTATTTTGTTTAGTTTCTTGTAAATGGTTTTGTTCATATTTGTAAATATTCATTGCGGTTTACATTTTTTAAATTGTTATTTAAACGACAAAGAATTGTACATAAAGGGACAAGTTAGAACTCTCATAGAGTCAAGCTCTCTTCCTCCAAGAAAGAGAGGATCACCAGACGAGGCTATGTCGAAGGGCGGAGTCTCGTATCGGGAGACAGATACCCGACCCCGTTTTTTACGGGGTCTACAAGGAATTTTGGGCCGAGCCTACGGACTCGGATACCCAACAATAAACTCGGCCGTGTGCCACATTCTACCGTGTTAGTGAATATCTCATAGAGACAATGTGGTATTATGGTGGATGTAGTAAGAAAGTTAAGATGGAATGTGTTGTTTTAGTGTTAGGAATATTGTTGTACGTTTGGGTCAGTGTTTGTCGCTAGCTAAATTCAAGACATAAGAAGACAGTCCTTTTTCCCCATTTTTGCCTTGTGACACATTTCGTAAATAAATTACAAATAAATATCGCTCATAGCTATGATTAATTTTGTCCAGTTAAGTGATGTGTCTGTGTTGTAGAGTTGTTTTCACGGTGGAAGCTTGTATTTCACTAAGCCGGTCCTAAATTAGGTTCGACGTACAAAACGTTAGGAACTTGAAATAATAGTTAATGACGCAGCAATCTAGTTGTGGGGCTCATACTTTAATGTCCGACATCGACTGACTCACACAACTCACTCAGCTTCACTGGCGACTGCTACTACTACTACTTATCTGTGGGAGAGTCTATTTACAATAGAAATAGGTATGATTTAGTATAACAGTCTGCCACATTTGGAGATTTGGGGGCGTTTTATTACTAATATTTGTTAATTTCTTGCTAATAGTTTTGTTCCTATTTTTTAAATATTCATTGGGGTTTAGCTTTTTAAATTGTTATTTCTCTCCTCCCACAAACAATGAATTCTACATATGGGGAATAGTTAGGATTTTCGTAGAGACCATCAGGTATTATGGTGAATGTAGTAAGAAAAGTAAGTAAGAATGTGTTGTTTGGGTGTTAGGAATATTGTGGTATTTTTGGGTCAGTGTTCGTGGCTAGCTATGTTTAAATTCAAGACAGAAGAAGACTGTCCTTTTCCCCATTCCCCATTTTGGCCTTATGCCACATTTCTGTATATAAGCGGAAGAAATATCGCTCTTCTTTAGGGTACCTGGACTTTTTAAAAAATTTAAGCCCATTACTGGACTGGCGTCGAAATCTCATCAATTTGCAGTTAAGCTAACTACATGTACCCGTAAATTCTATGCTAAATGTTTCTTTTCTCGCAGTTCGCACTTGTGGAACTCTCTTCCGGCTCCAAGTTTCCCAGCTAACTTTAATCTGCAAAAATTTTATATGCAATGCCTACCGCTATCTACAACCCTCCAGATTACACTTTTCTCTTCCCGGTAATTATAAATGTTTCTGTACGTAATTCTTCCACACAATATAACCCATTGTGTCTTAGTGGCTTTATTTCTTTGTGTGGGGTGAACTTGACAAAATAATATTATTAAATTAATAGCCTAAATATTGTTATTAAATTAACAGCCTAAATATTATTATTATTAAATTAATAGCCAATTAATAATTATTAAATTAATAGCCTAAATATTACTAGTAGATTAATACCCTAAATATTATTATTACTAATTTAATAGTCTAAAATTATTAGTAAATTAATAGCATAAATATTGTTATTAAATTATTAGCATATCTATTATTATTAAATTAAGAGCCTATTAATTATTATTAAATTAATAGCCTAAATATTATTAGTAGATTAATAGCCAAAATATTATTATTATTAAATTAATAATCGAAAAATTATTAGTAAATTAATAGCCTAATTATTATTATTAAATTAATAGTCTAAATATTATTAGTAAATTAATAGCCTAAATATTATAATTAAATTAATAGCCTAAATATTATTATTAAATTAGTAGCCTATTAAGTATTATTAAATTAATAGCCTAGATATTATTAGTAAATTAATAGCCTAAATATTATAATTAAATTAATAGCTAATTATTCTTATTAAAATAATAGTCTATTAATTATTATTAAATTAATAACCTAAATATTATTAGTAGATTACTAGCCTAAATATTATTATTATTAAATTAATAGTCTAAAAATTGTTAGTAAATTAACAGCCTAACTATTATTATTAATTAATTGTCTAAATATTATTATTAAATTAATAGCCTAAATATTATTTAGTAGATTATTGCCTAAATATTATGATTATATTAATAGCCTAAGTATTATTTAGTAGATTATTAGTCTAAATAATTTTAGTAAATTAATAGCCTACATATAAGTAGTAAATTAGTAGCCTATATATTTTGTAAAAAAAATTAGGTAAAATATTATTACACAGATATAATGTCATCCCCTTTTTTACTAACGTTCTCCCCATTTTTCCCTACATCCAAAACAGAAAGAATTACCACCTATTTTGGTAATTCCAAATGTAAAATGTTCAATATTTCCGCGTGCTTTGTATCATTTAACCGAAATAAATTAAATAAACCTTTGTAATCTCAATAATATCAGCAATAATGTATTTTCTAATTTTTCGTTTTTATATTTTTTCATAATTTCTTCACCATTGTTTTTGCCAGTTTTATGCTTGCAGTCCTTTCTTTTGTATCTCTTCTCAAATCTGTCAGTTGATAATTCATCAGGAAGCAATCCTTTGAAATCCTTGTCAAGCCATTTTTCTATTTGCCTTTTCGAAACCATTTATGAGCTTATTTTCTTTTAGAATACCCCATCTATACCCTTATGAGTGAATCTCACTTCTCATGCTCGCTTCATGATCTATCCCCGCCAGTCTGCTACCCCGCAGCATACCTGTTTCTTTTATTTTTCTCTCACTATCCCGCTGTCTGTTAAAGATGTCGTGATCAGCAAAGGAAAAAGAACGTGCCTGCGCATGCTCTGCAATAAACGCATGCGCATTCAGTGTAGACTGTGTCTCTCAGAAATACAAAGATCATGAAACACAAACCCGAATATCTGATTTATACGTTCCCGCTAGATGTATAACAAAACAAATGACACACAAAGGTTTTATTTACTTGTCAGGCCTAAAGACACTGGCTACACGACATTATTTGCGAATGTTCCTTTTTATCTCACGATACAAAGACGTGTGTTCATCTATGTGGGGTATGTGTGTATGATTTAAGCAACATTGTTTGTACTGTATTTTTCTTCAGGAAGGTAGTGGTCATGGCTCTACACAGCTTCTTTTCGTTAATTTCTTAGAATTACCATGGCTTCTCAAGAAAGACAGTAAGGTGATTTAAATTTTTATACCATGCAAATCCAAATTCAGGTCTTTCATGTTGGTGTTAGAGAAACCCTCCTTGATTGAACATGTCTTCAGGAGTCTAACCATAATTACACCGCTTAGCCAAGTTGGTGGGGCTAGTTAAACCATATTTGGAGGTTTTGAATTCAGATTTGTACTTCTAGAATGGTTACCACCCAAGGCTTTAGAACCCAGGTTGTTCTGCTATTTAACCCTTAGCTGGGGGAAGAAGAGATGGATTTATAACTTTTCTAAGTGAATAAAGGTAACTGAAATTCGAACCCATACCTCTGATTCCTCAGTCCAAGCTACTATCCATTGTTCCACCGTGATACCAATACTATTTTATATTATAACTAATAAAATTCACTCTTTTAATACTATACACTTCTCCCCCACCTATGGGTTAATTAACACAACTTTTATCACTAAATCGTTCTTATCTCCACAAAAAGATTTCTTACAATATAAACATGTTTTTTGGTTTTAAATAACCTGCAAAGGGTTGATAAACCGTAAAAAACGAATCAATCGATCAATGAAATATTTTTAGCTACACAGACATTTGTACATTTATTTACATTCCCTGAAATATAAATGTATAGAAAATGCCGTTGCCTCAAAAAGAGGGATCAGTTTGTATATTGAGTGTAACGTAGAATTGAACCCCCAATTTATATCCACATTATAATTTATTTGTTAATCAAAAACTGATTAGGTATAAATACACCTCTTCTCCCACCAGCTATGGTTTAATTTATAAAAATTGTATCCCTAAAGCATTATTATATAAAAAAAGAAAAAATTATAATTTAAAAAATATTTTTGGCTTTAAATAGCCTGAAAAGGGTTAATAAGCCGTAGAAAATGAATGAATCAACCAATAAAAAACTTTCTGGCTACACAGACATGTCTATTACATTTATTTAAATTTCCTTGAAATATAAATGTATAGAAACTGCCGTGGCTTCTAAGAGGGGGATCAGTTTGTATATAGATTGTGACATAGAATTTAACTCTTAATTTATATCCACATTATAATTTCTTCTTTGTTTATCAAATTATTTTTAGGTATGAATTCCCACTTCCACCCAGCTATGGGTTAATTAATAAGACGTGTATCATTAAATCATTATCATCACCACAAAACGATTTCTTACAATCTAAACATGGTTTCTGGCTTTAAATAACCTGCAAACGGTTGATAAACCGGAGAAAACGAATCGATCGTTCAATGAAATACTTTTTAGCTACTCAGACATCTGTACATTTATTTACATTCTCCGGAATACAAATGTATAGTAACTTCATGGCTTCAAAGAGAGGGATCAGTTTATATATTGTTTGTAACATAGAATTGAACCCCTACTTAATATCCACATTATATTTTTTTCAGTGTTCATCAAATTCTGATTAAGTATGAATCCACCTCATTCCCCCACCTATGGGTTAATTTATAAATCTTGTATCACTAAAAGATTATTATCTAAAAAAACATTCTTGAAATCTAAAAACAATATTTTCTGGCTTTAAATAACCTACAAAGGGTTGATAAGCCGTAGAAAACGAATCAATCAATAGTCCTCTTAGTATCAAAATATTTCAGTCGAAGTGCTTCTTCAAGTATTTATTAATCCAGGTAACTATATCAGTCCAGGTAAGTATATATCGAATTGAAGGTTTTATTTTATCTACAACTAGCAGTAGAGCCCGGCGTTGCCCGGGGATGTAACAGTAAGAGATAGATCAAGTATCGACCATCATAATTAATTATTTATTAATAACAATTTTCTTTTTGTTTGGAATTTTTAAAGCATTCTGAATGTAAAAATAAAGAAAAAATATTTTGCAAGACAATAAGAAACACTACCTGCCAAAAAAAATAAGTTTTGTTGAAATCGGTTTGAAAATGTTTTCCCCAGGAGCCCATATATAAACGAACACACACACACACACACACAAACCTGGTTTTTATAATAAGTTTAACTTGATACGAGTTGTCCCCCCAATGCTCTCGCAACAACATGCCTCTTAATCGTGTTTTTCAAATTGATTTCGTGCAAAAACAATTGTGTTTTTCCAATTTTTGGTGCTGTCAGAACCACCGCAAAGTAATTTTACGTAGTCTTGTGAAGTTTTGTTGAAATCGGTTGAAAAATGTAGGAAATCTGTTCCAATATATAAACAAACAGACACACACACACACAACCTGGGTTTTATAATAAGTATGATATTAGATTGTTCTCAGGCCGCGGTTCATACATCGGGGTATCTCATCTTATGTTAGATCAGATCAGTTACTTCTAATCGTGTTTCCATCGATGTTACGTCTCTACTACCCAGACCAGGGATTGAATTCACACTTAGCCTGCGACCAAATTCACGACTCACTAGGCTGTTGATCCTGGGCAAACCTTCAAGAAAATGATAGTGGAGATCGTTGTGATAAATTCAGTCAGTTATGTTCCATGCATGATACATACTTAGGCGATCATGTATCTTTGGATACAGGACTAACTAGGCAGAATTTTTTTCACGCATTTTCTTTTGTTGCCAATGGAATTTTATTAGATCCCCGTCATTGATTACGATTTAACCATAGCTGTGGGGAGAAGAAGAGGATTCATACCTTTCCCAAGGGTCTGTCAGTTATATGCCATGCGCGATTCACCCGTAGGTGATCATGTTGACTGATGAGGCAGATTTTTATCCGTAGTAGGTTGCCATTTCTGTTTGCGGTAGACAAGTTACCATCCAAGGCTATAGATCCCGGTCTGTCCTACTATTTAACCATAGCTGTGGGGAGAAGAATGGGATTGAAAATATTTTTACCAAGGGTCTGTTAGGTTTTGTTTTTACTATAGAAATCATGTTTCACTGACGAGGCAAATTTTTTTTTTGCAAAGTAGGTTGCCATTTCTTTTGTGGGGACCAGTTATGCCGTCCAGGGCTATAGAACCCAGTCTGTCCTACTATTTAACCATAGCTGGGGGGACCTGCCAGAAGGTTTCATACATTTCCTAAGGGTCTTTTTAGAATCATCTTTTATGACATGCTGCAATACATTCGTAAGTGATCATGTTTGGAGTTCCAGAAAAAAGATTTTTAAAATCCCGAAAGTAGGTTGCCATTAAGATAAAATTTTTTATGGTAGACCAAAATGTTCCATCCATAGGCTATAGAACCCGTTTTGTCCCGGGTTTTATTCATAGCGAGTTGGGGAGGATTCATAAAATTTTCCAAGGGTCTAGCATCTAAGTGAATGTAATGAATTCTCGTTGGAGTTCTGGTACGGTCTCCGATTCCTCAATCTGATGCGCCATCCATTAACTCCACCGTAAAATTTTCATTTGCCTTCATAGAAAATTTTTAATTTAGGGGAAGGTATTGAATCCAATTAATAATGCGAAAAATGTATCTCTGTCTTTTTTTCACTTTTTCAAGGAGCTTTGTAAACAATGGGGGTTCACCTTCCCCGGAGAATATGTTTTTTTCTATTTGCTGCTTTAGTGATATTTAGAGGAACGATATGAGGGTTAGATCTGGAGATAAAAAATTTTTGCGGGATCGTCTTTAGTAGGACACAGTAAATATTTTTAACCCGCATAAACGGGATTCAGAGGCATTTTAAACCACCCCGAACGAGAAAATTGCCCTTCGGCGGAAGGCATCGTTTTTTCTCCGTAAGAAGGCAGAGAGTTAGAAATTCTGCTGGCCAAGTTAGCTAAATAGTTAACAATCTTTAATATAATTATTTGTTTAAATAGAAAATTAAACAAGTATTAATTCGTATGAATGATGTGGCATGGGCCGATAGCATAGGGCATAGTAGATTGAAGTCCCTACTTAGACGTATTTGATCTATTTAGACAGGCTCATCTAACCATTACACCACGCTGATTTTTCCCAAACATGGAAATGAATAGATGTACATTATAATTTCAAAAAAAAACTACAGTGTCAACCACGACACTATAATTTTATAAATAATAAAATTCATCCATCTTTTTTTAAAAAATCTGGGTATGACGATAAACTACATCCGCGTCCTGGGGAAGACGAAAACTATATCCGCGCCTTTGGGGAAGACGATAAGACCCCATCCCAATGGGGCGTCCTCATGACGATGGACTATGTCCGATAGCAAATCCCCTGATCAGAAGGTATTGAGGAGCGTAGAACCACCTCTTAATTGTTAGTGTTCCCAGGTCCATCCTGACACGAGGTGGTAGCACCTGTTAGGGTCCCAGCCATGGGCAAATATCTAACCCCCAGTCTGTGGTCAAAACAAAATAAAAGTGTAAAAGTAGGTTTTAATACCAAAAATACATTTGTACAAAATTATTACCAGCAGTTCATTTTTGAAAAAGCAATAGATTAAAACAAAAAAAAAAGCAATAGATTTTTGAAAAAATATTAGCAACAATACATTTTAAGAAAAAATATTACCAGCAATACATTTAAAAAAAAATATTACCAGCAATATATTTTTGAAGAAAAAAATATTACCTGCAATATAAATTTAAAGAAAAAAAAATATTGCCAGATATACATTTTTTGAAACAAAATATTACCCGAAATATATTTTTTGAAGAAAAAATATTATATCAATAATACATTTTTAAAAAAAAATATTACCAACTGTACATTTTTGAAAAAAATATTATAAGCAATAGATTTTTGAAAAATAAAATATTATTACCAGCAATAAATGTTTTGAAACTCCCTTTATTACCAGCTATACATTTTTTAAAAAAAAAATTTATTATTAATGATGGAATAAAATTTTTAAAAAAAAATTACCAGCAATAGATTTTTGAAAAAAAATATTACCAGAAATTATCATTTTTATATATAAAATATTTCCTATATACTTTTGTTTTTAAAAAATGTCGGCATTGTAATCAGCCATTGAGGTGTATATTGGGTTAAAAACAAACGAAACGAAAACAAACAAAACCTTTCTTCTCGCTTTCCTTTATTGCTTTGTGTAGGACTTCTTTTTCGTTTCGTTTCTATATTAAATATCAATGCCGTATAATTTCATGTTTTTCGCCCATTTGAGTTTGTGGCAGCAATAATCACACTTCTAAAATCTTTGAGGATCGACTCACATCAAAGATTTAAGCAAAACCGGCGATCTTTCCATACAAATTCTTTAAAGCACTTTATTTTTTGTGTATTTGCTGGATTCATTTTCTATTCGCGTGCAGAACTAACAAACACAAAAAGCGATAACAATTCCCCCTTTTGTCTATTACATTGATTGTCACTTCATTTTTAAGCCACGTCAACTGTTCACACAGCTCAAAACCCGGACACTTCTCTTGTTCCATATTCGGCGCCATTCTTTTATTTATTTATTTTTTTTAAAACCGCCACAAGACGCCCAGTGACAAACTGTTTTTGTGATGTCACCAAAAAATAACTGTGATGCGTCAATTTCAAATCGGCTGTATCTGCTAACAATCGTCATCTTTTTATTTCGATCTTGAAATAAGATTCAATGTTATCGTCTCGCTTTTGTCGCCATCTTTTTATTAATCTACTGGCGTTTTTTATCTTTATTTTTTTTAAAATTTTCCTTTTTTTAATCCTGCTTCTGTCAACAACATTTTTATTACGTCCACATCACATTGAAAACCGTATATGTTGTAAATACGATCACCTGTGCATAAAATATCAATGCCAGGCCAAAACATAGATGTTTAAAAGTAATTCTTTTTGCCCATACTAGGTTTATTAAAAATGTCATTGTACTGAACATGTAATAAATAAAATATGTTGTTAATCAGATTTCTTTTCATCAAATTCTAATTAAAAAAATCCATATAGGTCAATGTAGATGGTACAAGATTTTCTTTATGATGAATATGTGTGCTATTGGGGGTATAAACATAAAATCGCAAATGTTATATCGGTAGAGACAAATTTTTTACGATCACCATTAAGCAATATCCACCCAGGTCATAACAATGTGGATGACCGCTTGGGAATATAAGGTGTCAATAAATTCGAAATGCAATTGGTGTAATGGATAACGTCTAGGAATTGTTAATCGGAAACATAGTTCCCATGAATAAGAAGATTTGGTTTTTTATAGTTATAGGTTGTACCTAGACATGGGTTTAGGTAAACCAGTCTTCAAAGATCATATGAATACCAGGTTTTCTACCTTCGAGTGCATTTTATATTCCAATAATGGATATATATATATATATATATATATATATATATATATATATATTTCGCCGTTCTGTGGATACTGTGTCATTGATTATGAACCTGATATATATATATATTTTTATTGAATAAAATGTTACACAGACATTTGAATAAAAATACATTATATATATATATATATAATCGACTTACCCCTATATTATAGTAAATACATATATATTAATCACGAGTTTATTTAATGAACAAAAATCAAACGAATAAATGTCAACCTAACAAGCAATAAGATAAAAGTTTTAGTAGAATAAAAATTTACTAAATATAAAAATGGATTTGTTTTCAATGTTCTGTCTATGAAATTTTCCAATCGACTGTTTCCAGTAAATACCCAAAATTACCGAATTTCAAATTAATTTCTTCGTAGATTGTTTAGACATTTAGATATTTATCAAACCTTAACCTCCCAAATATGCACGTTAAAGTAACGCGAATTAACAGCGTCTAAGAATTTGAATGAAACCTGTTGTGGAATTTATTGATTGGGTTTGTTGTAGCTTCTTCCGTTAATGTTTTTTTTCCTTTCACCCCTTAAGCCACCTTTATCTAAAAACGAGACGCGTTAAATTTGAGCAACATCTAGCCGACAAACTGGGGTTAAAAAAATAGGAAACTAAAATGATACATATGACACACTCATATCCTCTCTCCCACCTCACTTCCTCACTTCGTTAACTTTGCGTATACTTGATGAGGTCCGTAAAAAACGTGTGAATTTCTTTTCATTTTCATTTCAGCTTTTGGAAGTAAAGTCTGATGATCCAGAACCCTGTTAAAGGGGTTATGGTGAAATAACGAAAACATGGAACCTTAACGTGGTCTGTTTTTTATTCAAAAATATATATATATATATATATATATATATATATATATATCCTCCGAGGTAACATGTGTGTGTGTGTGTGTGTGTGTGTTGTGTGTGTAAACGTGTGTGTGTGTTCATGTAAGTCCAGGTAAGATATATAATTTATAGAGTAAATTCCAACGTTCATAACATTTAATTTAAAAGAGGGGTCAATACAAAGTAGAGCAATATTCTTTATTTCAGGATATTACATCAAAAAACATTTCAAAATTTCTACACAATTACAGTCATGTTTCGATGCGTATACAAAACATCTCATCAGGTGATTGTAAATTACTGGATTAATTTATATCACCTGATGAGATATGTTTTATAAATTGAAACGTTAGAATTTCGTCGGCCTGTTTGAGTTTTGACATGTTTCCAATGAATATTCTAAAAAATTATATATATATATATATATATATATATATACTTTTTTCATTATTTATTCAAAATGTAAAAACGACAATGACTATATTAGGTGCGATTTTGTTGAGATCCCATCTCTAGAAAGACTGCCATCCAAGGCTAACGTGTTCTTTCAAGCCATGAAGTGAATTATTCCGTGCCAGAAACCAACTTTGTTAATTCTTGGAGCCTATTCCGTGATTCTTCAAAAGACTGGAACAAATCGTTTTTTATGGAAATATATTCCATTTCCAGTGAGGTTATGCTACATTTTTTTTTTTAAATTTCGTTTTTCTTATCAACAAAGATCCTTCCAATTTTCTCAAATTTAATTTATCGATGGGCGGTGGGGGGTCACAAAGAGGGGGAGTCATTTGAGGGCAGATTTGATAGTTCTACTCGGTAGCTGATAAAACATAATAGACGCCAATTATAATCTTTCCCAGGTTTTTTTTGTCAAAACATTCCACTCTAAAAAACTCTCTTCCATGGCTAAAGAGTTCTTTCAAGCCATGAAGTGAATTATCCCGTGACCGACACCATATTGGAATTTCAATTTCATTCTTACTCATATGGCACCACTCTGGTGGTGTATATAAATAGAAAGAACATTAAGATATATAATCCGGTGTCCTTATTGATACTTTTTATTTTTACAAAATAGTGCTCAATGTAAATTTACAGAGCATAAATGTTATAAATAAACTGGTTTAAAATATGTTTTTTCGCTCCACAGTGATAACCATGTTTCAAAAAACTGAAGCTAAAAACTTTAAATTTACTTATATAATTAAATTAAAAGCATTAATTCCGTTTCATCTTCAAGCGAATATTGGAATAACTTATTTTAAATTTACACATAAATTTAATTTTAAACGCACACATAAATTCATAATTTCCCGTTTCCATGGATACAGAGAAATCCAATCATTCAGACTGGGGTGGTAGTGTGTTCATTTTTATTAACTATTGTTGTATCAATTATGAGTTACGTTTAAAAAAGTGGTTAACTTTAGGGAGGGTAGGGTGTATTTTTCAACGAATTCTGACATCCGTTAAATGCATGTCGCCTGTTTTTTTTTTATTATTATTAACGGCAAAAAGTTTTTCGGCATTCTTCCTTATTTGTTTACTTAAAGATTCAATCTTGAGGTGTTTGGGTTAGAATACGTTTTATTTAACTACAATTTTGAAATATTTTTACTCTAATAGACTATAGTTCTTTTTAAAACAAGTAAATGTAATAGAATTACTTAAATTATTCAAAATTACTTTTTCATCTCAAATATACGTATGTATATTATCAGCTCCCATTTTTTTAAATTTTATTTTAAATTTTATTTTTAAATATTATTTAGAGGAATTGCCCGGGAAAATAATTGCCCGGATAGACAAGTATTTGAAAATGCGATTTTTTCCCTTCAACTGATTTAATGCAAAAAATTATTGTTTTAGATTTTACCCACCAGAAACGGACAAATGTAATTAACCGAAGAGTCCTTGTTTGTTTTTTTTCATCTTTTAAAATTTAAATAATCCAATTGGTTATAAACGTAAATAAGTTTTCAATCGTTATCACGCTTTTCTAATAAATGTTGATAAATTTTTGCAATAAATTTTTTAAATTTTCTATAATAAATATCACTTGCTAAATGGTTCCCTTTTTTTTAATCTACCTCAAAAAAATTGCTGATTTATTGAATCTAGTATTCTCTAATGGTTTCAGGAAAAACCATCCTATTTATTTTAATGTTTTTTAGGTTTTTTACAGTATAAGGAATTTAGTAAAATTTCATCCCCATGCCTCTTTCGATTTCAAATTTTTCCAATAGAATTTGACTTACAATTCAATTTTAAAGATCCTTTTTTCATGATCCGTTTCATTTATTGAATTTCGTTTCGCCATATATATCATAAATTTTTTTTTCAACATTTAAATTCTTCGTAAAAAAAATATTAAACAAAAAAATATGCACCAACAAAGTTTTTTTTTTTGAGTAAGTTTCAATGCAAAATTGATTCAAATCATCCATATTTGTTCGATATAGAAAAACTAGTTATATGGATATAATTTGTTATATTTGTCTCTACTTAGGTTAAAGATGATCGAGGGATGAACCAGTTCTGTCTTTGATGTTTTCCCCATTTGTTTTTATGACAATTACACTTCCATCCAATTCTTTTGAAACTTGGCAAATAGATTAACCTATTTTGGCTCAGTTAAAGATTGAGTTTTTTCAAGGAAAAATAATCTAAGATAAAAGAAGTATTTCTCGTCCAAAGTGTCATGACCATTCTATCTAAATTTTTCATAACCAAATATTTAACACGTATTATTTTTTTTTGTATTTTTCATATGAGTCTTTATGAAAAAAAAATAGTTGGAAGTCAATTAAGAATTAAATTTTGTCCAGAATTTAAACAACAAGCTCAGCTTTGAGGAAAAAAATGGACCAAGGACAGTTATTTTGACAAAATATTATTCGGAAAAAACGTTCATAATTTACAACGTGTTAATTTAATCATTTTTTTAAATTAGAAAATAATTTAAAATAATCTAAACAACAATATTTTGTTTTCAAACTAATTTTATTTATTTCATTTTACGATATTAAACAACTCCTCTTGAATGTTATCGTGTTTCCCGTAAACCAAATGAAATTAAAAAATAATACGTAGGAAAAAAATGTATATCTGAAGAGAATTTCCTAACAGAAAGATTAGTAGTCAAACGAACCCGCAGTGTTAGTCAGTTTTTAACTTGTTTTATAAAGTCAACTGTATCTTCCCAAAGAGAACGGAATCTGTTATGGTCTACCTAATCTTCCCAGAACTCTATAGAACTGTTGCCATAGAGAGACAGTCCATTCTGATGCCGAAGGTGGGTAACCCAACACTTTAAGCTTTCATAACAATCCTCTCAAACATGTTGTCGGCATTAAATTTCTGTAAGTTAATATTTATTTGCCGTAAACAATGTGTAAACCAACAACCATCATTTTATTAAAAAAAAAATTGTAACACCCATATATATTTCCACATTTCCAATTTTTTTGTTTAACATATATGGAGGTGGGATGAAAAAATTTGTAAAATTGTTCAGAACTGTATTCAAATGAGCAAAATGATCAAAATATATCAAAATACCATTTTTGATTTACATTCTAAAATCCGCAAATACATTTTGCTTCAAAACGAGGGCATGACAAATCTAAAAAAAACAGTGGACAATTTGAAAACCATCTCTGCTCAAAAAGGAAATATGTTGAAATCTGCTCAATGAACAACGTTTACGATTTTAACGTTGAATGAGGTAGATCATTGTTTTCGGTATAAACATAACACGCAAAATGATAAACATTTTTTATTTATCATTTTTTAATCATCATTTTCCCCAATGTTTTTAAAGATTTATATTAAAGTTCCGTTATTTCTCATTTCGCGTTTCAAAAATGTCAGGCGTGATGTAGGGTCATTTTCGTTTAAAATGGTATGTCAACGTTAATTTGTTCAAAATTATCACATTGGGCTTCAGAAAATTCAAACATGTTTTTTGGGTGCCACATTCATCTATATATATATCTATGGCGCATCAGATCTTTATTTGAAAGTTTTTAACAACATCTTCTAAGTTTTCTATCTATATATCTATAAATTCGAACGTCCATTTTAATGTTTTTTTTTCTCTTTTAAGGTCTTCTTGTTTGATCTAACTATCTTTGGAATTCATCAAACTATACAGACACTATTTTTAAGAATATATATTGAAATGGTAGATCTAAGTATCTATATATAAGAGTTTTCTTTTATATGCATCTTAAACTTATATTGTTTATATGCTTAATGGATCATATCAAAATTTTTCTTTGAATCAAGCATTTTCATTTAACTAATATATATATTCAGTAAACAGAATTGATCTTTATGGACTAAATCCATTATTTTGGTCTGGCCTATGATTCATTCAACCCATATAGATACAAATTTTAAGTAAATTTATATATTTATACAAATACATTATTATATATATATATATATATACTGACGTATATATATATAAATATATCTATCATATTCCAGCTTGTATATATATGATATATATATTGATATTTCGGTGTTCGTATGTATATTTGTTACACTGAATGCGTCGTATATTTTTATAAAAATAATTATAAATTTGCTTTCAATGATGGGATAGGAAAACTATTGTTTACAGTGTTTGTTTTATGTGCTGTATTTCACCCAAAATATTCTTTGGAAAATCATTTTTGTATGCTCGATTACGAAGGAAGTTATCACTGCTATTTATATATCTTATATATATATATATATATATTATATATATATATATATATATATATAGCAGTTATACGGTAAATAAATTCCTTGGATTTTAGATCTATCTTAACGTCGATGAATGGGATCTTTTTTTATATACCATGGGTTCAGAACTGCTGATGTTTTTAAAGATTGATTTTTAGGTTTGTGATTTCATCTTTGTTTTGGGTTTTTTTATCAAACGAAAATATCACCCACGTATCTTAGTGTAAATTTCAGGTTTATCGGTTGTTTCCAAATATACTGCTTTCGATGAAAGAGATGCAAAAAGTCAGCGAAAGCAGAACTGAAAAGGGGGTCCATGCTAACACCGTTAGTTTGGATATATATATTACCATTAGTCCTCAGAAAATATATGCCTGCGTATGGTGCAATATTCAATTTCTAGAGGATAGTAAACTGGGATTCATGGTGGGAGTAATGTCCATTTTTAGACACAGTCACTAATTATACTGATTGTTTCCTCAACTGGGGCGCTGATATATATAAAAATCAACTAGGAAAATATCTAATAAGATTTGCTGCTTTCCAGGATGTGCGTTATATTGATGATATGCTCAGTTGCCAGGGTTCATGGAGAAATTATGTGGTTGAAGGTTTTTTATATGGTTGGTATAAGATCATAGTATTTGGGATATGATAGGTCGGCTTTCAAAAACCTCGTTTATTGGTTTTTATATTAACATACATATATCATGGTTGGCAATCAGCAACTATTTCCTTGTTTTCTAAAGCTATCAACATTTGGTTGTTCCTGTGATTAGTTTCTTTGCATATCTTATGTTTCTGTGGGATGTTTCTTTAATTTGGTATATAATTTCGTTGTGTTGTCTTACATGGATTCTACCTTTTGGTTATAGTCCTGTCATTTGTTAACTATACATATTTCACGGAACAATTATAACTGACAAAAATTGTAAATGGATTATTAAAAACAAGGATTAAAAATTGGTTTAATCGAAAAGACAAAATTGACTAAATTAAAGGAAATTGTGGAGGGCCATTATCGCCCTAAGTCTTGAGGAGACCAAACACACAGAATAATAAAAAAAGGAGAATGTGTAAATGGTTGTCATAACAAGTATTAGAAAGAGATAGGGAAAAGAATTTATTTAAAGTGCTACAAAGGAGAGAAATTGTGGTGGGACATTATCACCTAAGTCCTGAAGAGGACAAGACAAACAGAGGAAAAGACGAGCTTTGTAAGAAATGGCTGTCATAAAGGAAATATATATATATAAAATTTACTAAAAATACAAAGGAGAGGGAATTATGAAAAGCCATTATCACCTAGGGTCCGACGGGACCAGACACAGATGAAGAAAAAAGAGTTCGTGTAAATGGAGTTCATAACAGGTATTAGAAGAGATAAGAAAAAGAATAAATAACTATATATATATATATATATATATATATATATATGATAAAATGAAGAAGAAATAATATATATATATATATATATATGAAATATGTTGTGCAGTTCAATTTATATTACAATGAATCATTCATACAAAAATAGATTAGTAAAGTTAATGATATCAAATGGCGAAATCGTTTCGCAAACAAAATCTTAAAGATGCATTAACCTACAAATCAGTCGATGAATGTTATGATGCTTTTTTAAAAAAATTATAAACTGTATGATCTTTCGCGACTAATTTCAACTGTACATTCAGTCATCCTCAGGCATGGAAATTATTATTTTTTTATGAACGTTGAACAATTGTAATAAATATGGCGACAAAGATGAAGACAATAGTCCATATATGTAAATAGTGCACATAATACCTCATCTCTCAAATATTGACAGATACTGAGAATATGAATTTACTATAAAGGAAAGTCATTAAACAACATTTTTCTGCAGTAACTCGCGGAAAACGTATAAATTTCATAATATAAATTCATATAAATAATGTTATAATTCAGGTAGCATCGAGACAAAAAAAAATTAAATCGACGAAGAAGATTACTCGAAAGCCGCGGAGAAGTTGCAGCCAAGTCGAAGACAAGGCCAAAGAGTTACTGGACGGAAGAAGAAGAAGAAGTTGAAATCAAGCCCAGCTGAGAACAGAATTCGACCCAACCAGATCGAAGTGAAGAAATACAACTCAAGTCGAAGAGAAGAATCAACTGCGAATGATTGACAGAAATTAGCCCCAGTGTCGAACTAGACCACACTCCGACATACATAATTCTGAAGAGTAGGCAATTAAATCTTTAAGTTGTATGATAGAAGCTTGGTGCCATAGTCCACAGAGCGGGTCGGGAAATAAGAACAATTTTTCTTGTATAATATACATTAGATATAAAAGGTTGTCAAATTTTTTATCGGTAATTTTTTTGTCTCGTGAGTTTTTTTTTTTTTAAACCTGTGTTTTGCCACCCCGTCGGGCTCAACTTATATCGGCCCCAATCCCTGCTGGTCCCGTCTGTCTAAGATCTAAACACAACGTGGGTAGACAGACCGGAGATCAGTACAGTTGCTTTAGCAACCAGGTATTGAAGCAGGGTTGGGAAAGGCGAGGCTGGTGATCATCTAACCAAGGGGTTGGAACGGCACACTTGGAACAGCGAAGAGCGACCAGGAGGAGCGACGTCACAGTTGGCGCCGTAACCAAAGGATTCGACCCTGGGCCAGGTGTGTACCCGTCACATATGGTTAAGATGTTTCTTTTCAAAGTTACTCATACTTCGGTAGCAGGTATTTCTCCAGTTTGCTCGGTTTTCAACAGCAAGTTCGAACTCCTCTATAGGGATGTTAGTAGCATTTTATGTTTGTCCTTGAAGTAGGAGTTAGTACTGCCTGGTTCAAGAAGATGGCTGCTGAAAAACCTGCCTGACAACATTGTCACGTAATCAAGAGGACCCAGTCATGGCTGTCACATAATTTCTGTGTCTACGTCACCCCTTATGTCTGTCCACCTAACTCCCCAGACTACAACCATCTGTGGGGCGCAGTTGAGCGCAGTTGAGCGAGAGACAAAAAAAAACTCTTTGTAACACCAAAGATGAACTGAGGGCAATGATGATATCAGCATTCACCAACTTAAACAAGGAGACCGTCCAGAGGAGTTTCATGAGTTTTCGAAGTCTCCTGGTTGAAGCCAATGGCGATTTTATTCAATAAATTTACTCTTTAGTATTTCAAGATATTTTTGCTTAATTTTGATAAATATATCCGTTAAAATGAGATGCCAGCGTTATTTTCATTTTTGGTGCCATTTAGACGACAATTTACCGATCGCACCCTGTATATCTTTTACAAAGAGATGTCAGTGTTATTTTCATTTTGGCATCATGTAGACGACAATTTATCCATCGCTACCTGCATAGCTGTTAAAATGAGATGTCAGTGCTATTTTCTATTTGGCGTCATTTGGACGACAATTTATACATCCCAACCAGTATAGCTGTTAAAATGAGATGTCAGTGCTATTTTCATTTTTGCGTCATTTAGACGACAATTTATCGATCGCAACCTGTATCGCTGTTAAAATGAGATGTCAGTGCTATTTTCATTTTCGCGTCATTTAGACAGTTCTTACACACACTTTGTCCAGAAAAGAAAGTTCTTGTTCGAACTGGTCTTAGAGAAGGGCAACTTGTATACAAAACCTGATCCTCCAGACTGGGACTTGTGCAGTCGGCTAAAAACCTACTTGTTTAAAAAAAAAAAAAAAAAAAAGTTTTAGAAACCGCAAAGATATCTTTGCGGTCCTTATTCCTGAGGAATTAAAAGGCATTTATATAATTTTGGGAAGATGAGGGTGAATCTAGATTTTCTGTAGGTTGAGTTTGTAGGAAGCATACACCTGAGTGCCGGTTCTACAAGTTTGTGGTTCGTGGGAAGAAGCTGTTCGAGTGGAACTTACATCTCAACAAATGAATGTGAAGGAATGAGAGTGGTTCTCTAAAATGGGTAGAGCATAGCATGTCCTAAGCTTAGACTAGTGGATCTAAGTAATGCCAGTTTTATGAACAATTTGATTTTGTAAATATCGATAGGTTGTTTTCAGGATTTCCCTTTTCGTCTGTGGGGTGGAAAATAATTCATCACACAGAAGGACGTGGAGACAGATTGAAAAGTGAAGCCTGTGCAGATCCTGCCCATATTTAATAGCAGTATTTTCGGCCTGATCTGGGTTTGTTTTGCATGCGTATGAGTATATATATATATATATATATAATTATTTTTATAAAAAAATTTATAACATAAGTATGTTATAAAATCACTACAAAAATAGCCATTTTGTTTCAACACACTCTGTGTCTTATCAAGTGATGGTGTTGAAAAGTAAAATAAATGGTTTTAAAAGTTTCAGATTAATTAACGATCCTACACTAGGGGGAAATTGTTACAAAAGCTAGAATAACCAATCAAAAACGAAGTACAGAAAGATTCAAAAGCTTGACAACAAAAATCCTGCTATTATAGCTATTTAGATCTTTAAATACGTGTAATATTAAAATAATTTTACTAACTAATAATTATAAATTTATATGATAAAATTTAATATTAAAATTAAAAACTGGCAATTTTAAAAATCCAAATTTAATCACTATTAAGTTTAAAAACTACAAAAAATATTTGAGAAAAAAAAAAAATATATGTTTATTCAATTCATTTCTTCATTGAAATACGTCTTTTTGAAGAAGACAAAAAGCAAATTCGTCCGGTCATCTGATAAACATGTATATATTTTTTTTTTTTTATTTTTGAAAGTTTGTGAATTTCTTAAACTCATAAAACAAAATCACAATCAGATTATAATATTACGTATCTAGACATAATTTTTTTACATACATACACATTATTTACACACACACACACAAATATACATATGATAAAAAAAAAAAAAAAAAAAATAAGAACAAAACACCTACGATTAAATGGAGTTTGGTTTAAAATATACATGTAGGTCCCTATATATATTTCATGTTATCTATAAATATTATGAAAAATTTGAAATTATTGATTTAAAATAAGGCTGAAGAAAATCAAAATATGAACTGACAGTAAAATTCACCCTTATAAATTTAACTTTAAATAACAAAAATTTTAAATGATAATGATATAGCTGTATTTTTTATTGATTATAAATTTATATTAATTTATATATATATTAAAAATTGTTTATGCATAGTGTTAATAGTGTTGGTAAAAAATATATATATTTATTTAAAAGGATTGGTTAATGTTTTTTTTTTTTAATTAGGTTGGTGCATAAAATGTATTTATGGTTTTTTTTTTTTTTTTTTATAATAGGGTGTATGTGGTGTATTATGTATGTTTTATATATAAAGTAACAATATATATGTATTTATAAATTAAAATATTATTTTTTCAGATTTATGATTCAAAGGTTAATAATTATTTAAATATGTGTATGTGTGTGCCTATATATATGTTGTGTGTGCAATATATGTAAATGTGTGTATCTAATTTTCCTGTATATCTATTAATATAAACACAATTTTTTTTACGGAGGTATAAAATTGAATGGGTGCACATGCACAGTGAGGTTTAAAAAAAGATGTGTGTTTACATGTATGTGTGTGATATCAAAGCAATTTATTTTGTAACATATCATACACATATATTTATATAAATATATAATTTACAGGGCTGAAATATTTTGAAAACTATTGGGTATTATTTTTTAAATAAAAATTTAAAATTTATAAGCCGTGCTATAACCGTTATATGCCGTTTTTGATCATGCATGCCTGTGCGTTTTGTGTGAAATGTAAATACATTTGACACATAAAATACATATATACACAACATTTTACATAAATATATTTGCAAATTATAAATATGGAATGAGAGTTAG
>CAHIKZ030001511.1:175000-177500 GCA_903632075.3 Acanthosepion pharaonis | reverse complement strand
AAAATCACAGTGTGCCCCAAATGATTCTCTTTGAGCTGAGATTATGTTCAGCCTATGAAGAATTTATTGGCAGCTGAAACTTTTAGGATATGGAGACGTTGACCCTGCCTCTTGCATATTTGTGCAGTTGCACACAAAGGAAACTCGGGGTAATTTTGCCCGGACATAAGTTCGCTTTCGTTCTTTTTTCTTTTATTAGTTGGCGTTAGGGATTAATTGAAAATGTCGTCCTTCATGTTCTCTTCGTGTTCATATTTTCTTTTCATCGGAAACGATCATAATTTCTCTTTCACTTTCTTTTGTTTCATTTGATCAGTCATAAATTTTCTCTCTCTCTCTCTCTCTATCTCTCATCTATTTAATTTACCCACACAAATACATGAACAAACAGAGTCATCCATAGACAAACTGTTTCACTGTATCACAGCTCTTCAAGCCGGGATCGAAACTTGACCGATTTGGCATCACACAATACAGAGAGAAAAAAAATTCCCAAAAACGTTTTCTTTACGAAAAACACAGAAAATCAAGGAGAGCTCAATTCGTAAATGAAGAGAAATGTATCAATAGCATCAGAATTTTAAAACAACCCTTTACATCAAAAATAAATTACATCGGGTCTTTAAATATTTAATATATATATATATATATATATATAGTCATCCGCATTTAGACTGTTTCTTTTTCATTTAACTCTTCAAAAATGGTTAGACGTCCTATTGCTTCAAAGCGGAATCGAAACTCGACCGATTTGGCATCAGTTAGAGATATTATCCCTAAGCTGTAGACGCACGGCAGAGAGAAAGGGATATTTTAACGTGTTCTATACGAAATGGAGGCATGGTGGAGCAATGGATAGCGGCTCGGATTGAGGAATCGGAGAGCTGAGTTCGAATTCCAGGCGAATCTATTACATTCTCGTGCTAATACCCTTGCATTCTCCACTTCTCTACCCTGCCCACACCCCAGTTGGACAGATTGGGTTCTATAGCCTTTGATGGTAACTTGCCTAGAATAAGGATAACTAAATTCAAAAACCTTTGGAGGGTCGTTTGGGAGCCTTCCCCTCTTCAAAGCCTTCACCACTATAATCAAATTATATGTGCAGGTGTCTGGCTGACAGTTCCTAGGAACTGAATTTCTTGACACTCATACGTCGAAAACGACAGGAAACTCCATTAACGTAACAGGCTCTGTATATTGTACCTCTTACTACCCCTCACATTCGGACGAAAAATTTTACATATTTCAGAGAGCAATACATGAAAATTTAGGTATTGTTTAACCGTTTTTTTCTTTGAATAATTTTGTTAGTTTCTAAACTTGATGCCTGGTTGCATTTAGAGTTTAATATGCCTAACTTTTGTTTTTTTAATTACATAATAAATTGGAGATTAATTAGTTATACTGTTTTCGTATGTAGTATTATAAAATGTTATATTTTCAAAACCTTTCGTAACATCCTTGATAATAACACAAATTCAAAGCGTCGTCTACATGTAAAAAGGTTAAAAATAAACGAAGCCTTATTAATAAAAACAAAAAAAAAGATCAACACTCAATAATATCAACTATATGAACATGGACACAATTTGCTGACTGTGTTTTGAAAATAAAATATTCTATATACATACATACATAAATATACTAAATACATACATACAGCAATATATTTCCAGTTAACAGTTAATATATTTCATCCTTGAAAATGACTAAATATATAGCCGACATCGGTAGGAAAAATATATGTGGATAGATTTCGTATAATTTATCTACTGAATAGAAAAAAATTATAAGAAATTATATATATAAAATTATGAGATTGTAAGAAATTATATATATATATAATTCATTGTTGGAAAATAGATGAAAAAATTTTAAAAAATTTTGGTGTATATATACAATTATAACCTTGTATGAATGTTCATTAAATAATTATATGTATATATATATATATATATATATATATATATATAAAAAGAAACTGTTCTGGCATATTTAATGAAGTTTGGATGAAAGAAGGCTTGCTTTTTTTTTTCGTTTTTTGACATGCACACACAATATTAATACACACACGCACACACACGCACACACACACACACACACACATATATATATATATATATATATATATATATTATATATATATATATATATATATATATATAATTTTCAAGGTGTCCTGTATTTTAGTCCTCAATAACAGAGATAGAAACTTATGTAAATAAAAAAGTGATCATTGAAGTCAACACTCAGAGGCGACAGGCTGTTTCATGCTAGAGGCAATAGTCAGGTCGCCGGACGATTGCGTCTCGCATGAAACAACCTGTTGCCTCTGAGTTTTGACATCAATGTTCATATATATATATATATATATATATATATATATATATATATATATATATATATAAATTAATTGGTTTAAAATATGTTTTTTCGCTACACAGTTCTTACCATGTTTCAAAAATGGAAGATAAAAGTTCTGAATTTAATTTGGTAA
>CAHIKZ030001511.1:157500-170000 GCA_903632075.3 Acanthosepion pharaonis | reverse complement strand
GATCAGTTTACATACAGATTGTAATATAAAATTGAACCCCCACTTTAGATCCACATTATAATTTCTTATTTGTTTATTAAATTCTGATTTGGTATGAATCCTGGTAACTATGCGTTAATAATAAAACTTGTATCACTAAACTATTATCTCTCAAAAAAAAAAAACAATTCATAGAATCTAAAAATATTTTCTGGCTTTAAATAACCTGCAAAGGGTTAATAACCTTCAAAAAGCGAATTTTACATTTATTTACATTCCCTGGAATATAAACGTTTGGAAACTCTCGTGGCCTCAAAAAGAGGGACCATTTTATATGTTGATTGTAATACAGAATTGAACCCCCACTTGATATCCTCGTTATAATTCCTTTTCTTTTTATTTATCAGATTCTAGTTAGGTATTAATCCACCACTGTCCCCACCTATGGGTTAATTAGTAAGACATTTATCACTAAAGCATTATTATCTGAAAAATTTTTAAAATCTAAAAATATTTTCTGTCTTTAAATAAACGAATCTATCAATCAATAGCCGAACCTGTGTCAGTAAACCATTATTACCTGTCCTGAAAACTGATGCAATCTAAAAAAAATATTGTTCTGGCTTTAAATAACCTGCAAAGAGTTGATAAACCGTAAAAAACGAATCAATCAACCATTTTAACGGATTTACAACAATTTTAGTGTATTTGTGTGAAAACAGGGTTCCGGAAATAAGGCGGTTAAAGACTGATTTTTCCGCAGATTTTGTAATTAGAACGGATGTTTCTGAAAATAAATAAATGTTATCCCTATAAATGGTGGTGCCAAATGATGCCAAAACAAATTAGACCGAAATTTCCAAGATTTTTTTAATATTACTTAAATTCTAACGTTGTAATCCTTTTGTCATAACTTTATTTTTAGCATTTCACATCAAGCAACGCAATAAAGCCATTATGACTCAAGGGGTTACCGGGTGTGGAAGGATATGAGAATAGGAAACATTATTGAGAAGAGAGTGAGTGAGAGAGATAGAGATAGAGCTTTAAAAGGATATGCATAAGGAACGCAGAAGATAGCGATTGGCATTACATTTAACTTTTCAATCAAATTTTTCTGGAAAGTAAGAAGCCGTAAGAGACTTCCACGAGCAAGAAGCTCGAATGAAGAAACTACTAACATAGAACTTACGGTTACATTTAAGCGTTTCAATTGTAAAATGATCTTTCCGTCAATTTAGTTGTGCGACGCTTGAATTTGTAAAGTATCGATACCATTGTCTAAAGTCCAGCAGAGCGATTACCATGAACATATTCATAGAAAAGCCACAGGGAATCTACGTTACGCTGGTGGGGAGGTGGCCATTAATTATTTAACATTGCAAATTTAAAAAAAAAATTTATCAAGAATTTCTACGGAGAAATTATGTTACGACCATACAGAAAGTTGCACAAACCAGTTAAGTAAGATGCCTATTAGTAACATAGAGTTGTATCCTTAAAGAGGTTACAAACATACAAACGTGGTACTCGAGTGAAGGAACAGCAACACGCGCGTCTATAAAAGAGGTTTATTGTAAAAGAGAGTACACTACTGAAAAACAGGGAATCGGGTGGCAGGCCCCAGGTATATCCTGTGCTCACTATATATAGCTACTGGTATTGTTAGTCCACATAGGCGATAGGAAGTGTGGGACTTTCCATTATAACATATAAGGCTACGTGAAGTTGATCACATCATTGGATATAAATTGATGTCTTCAAAGCGCATTTCATATTTCGAGCAAAACGGAGCAGATTCTTGCAAAATGCATTGATTCTAATTACAATCTTTTTACAATTCACAAAAGGTAGCAAGTGAATAAAAGGCATTACAGTTCACTTTGCTACGGTACCCAGATATTTTTTTTTTTTGAAAATTTAAACGCAGTACGAGAGTGGCGTCAATATCATATCAATTTGCAGGTGAGCTGGCGAGATCTAGCCGTATGTTCTATACCAACAGTTTCTATTCTCGCACTTCACGCTTGTGGAACTCCCTTATGGGTCCATTCTTTCCAGCTGACTGCAATCTGCAAAAAACTAAATGCAATGTCAATCGCTTTCTACTGTCATACTGATATTCTTCCCTCTTCCCGCTCATTATTCATGTTTCTGTTCCTTATACTTCCACACCTTTGTAAATAACATGTCTTAATTAATAGTATTGCTTATTTGGGATGATACCGATTAAAAAATCATAATGCATATCAGAAGCATCGGACCAGATGTGACGGCAATATAAAATCCATGGACAAATAGTAGACTTACAAATGTGTACGATACCTTTTCATAAGTACCAGGTTAAGCATGCGTGTAGGATAACTACATAGTACCCGAAACAAAAGAGTAGATGATGAGACAAATTCGAAAAGCCGACGCGTTTCACCGACGGGATGGTCGGTTCGACTTCTTTATGTCGGAATGAAAAAAAAAAAAAAAAAAAAAACTGAAACCTTTGAGCCCTTAGTTCTGCCTGAGCTCCTGACAAAATATTCGCAAATAATTGATATGTAACATTTCGCGGTAGATATAAAAATAGCCAGAAGTGTTTACCTCCCGATCAACCAATGGCTGGGCATTAGGTCATTTTTCTCTACCACTGTTCAACCGGTGGCAGAGCATTAAGTCCTTTTCATCTACCACCGGTAAAACGGTGGTCAGGGCTCATAGTGTTAAACTTATTCAGCGTTCTCTTGATGCTTCTTGAATGGATTTTTAATATGGAAGCCAGAGTCTGTTGGTACTGAAGACTTGAATGATCTTTTTCCTCTCACCATTGCTCAGGTGGAAAGAGATTGGGGCTGACATTTTAAACGATTTTAAAATGCTCTCATCCTATCTTAATAACAGGTTTTTCTAAGAAAATTACGAGAAATGGATTCAAGATGGCTAAAACTTTTATCTGAAAAACTGTTAAAAGGTAACTCAGTGGTTTTTTTAGACATTAAACATGTTGGGAATTGACAGTTATGCTGTTACATCCGGTATACACACAGACACACACACACAAACACACACACACACACACACACACACACATATATATATATATATATATATATAATTAACTGATTTAAATTTATGTTTGTTATTAGGTGCCTGAATTACCATGTTTCAAAATTAGGAATCCTAAAACATTCAAATTTAATTATATATATATATATATATATATATATATATATATATATATATATTATATATATATTAAATTAAATTTGAAGTTTTTAAATTAGGTTTATGAAATTTGGTAATTCCTGTGTAGAAAGGAATCATATTTTTCAAATCAGTTATAATTTATAACATTTATGATCTGCGAATTTTCATTGAGCACTGTTTTTTAAAATAGAAATATTAATAAAGAAAACCGGATTATATATCTTACTGTTCTTTTTTTTTTTACCATAATATATATATATATATATATATATATATATATATATATATATATATATATATATATATATATATATATAAAGTATTGAAAGCGCTCAATATCAGTGATAGAGCTAACGTATTTAGTTGAGTTGCTGTGAGTTTGTGACCCTGGGTTTCACCTTTTTCGATGGTCAGACAATTATATATATATATATATATATATATATATATATATATATATATATATATATATATATATATATTTTCTCTGCTACTGTTCAACGGGTGGCTGGGCATCAAGTCGTTTTTCTCTACCACCGGAAAAGCAGTAATGAGGGATCAATGGTTTAAACTTAACAAAAAAGAAAAAGAAATTAAATTTGACTCTTTAATTGAGAATCGATTTTGACAAGTCTTTGCAGTGCACATTCGAAAAGAACCTATAAAACAAGAAGAAGAAAATAATAATAATAATAAAAAAGAGGATTTGAATGCATTTGTTGTATTGGAGACGCAACGTGTCGAACACAACGCCTTTGGGCATCCACCTCCACGATTTATTAGGGAGCCATCTTCTCGCCGACCCCCCACCCCTGTAACCTCGTCAATATGTACATCACAATAGATAGACGGAAGACTTCATCTTGTGGCAGAGTAGAGAAAATCACTTTGGGCGAAGCGATTTCGGCCGATAGGCGGCAGGGAGGCCAGCTTTGCTTAACGAGTACATATTGTTCTGGTCACGTGACCAGGAAGTCCTTTGCTGATTGGTGCGCAACGACCACGCAATTGGGTAATATACAATTCGGAAATTAGCAGGCATCAAATAAAAATATATAAATATATATATATATATATATATATATATATATAAATATATTATTTATATATAACAAAAAAAACGAAATATATATATATATATGTCCTTTAAATTAAATGTCACTGACTTTGGAATTATATTCCATTTGTTCTTGTCTTACCTTGATCTATCTATCTATCTATCTATCTATCTATCTATCTATATATATATATATATATATATATATATATATATATATATATATCGTAAACTTAAAGATCATAATCATTGTCTAGTAAGACATTCCCAAATATATGTATATTGACAATTGTGTCGTTTTTCTAGAAATATGTATTGTATACATGTGTGTGTGCGTATATAGAAATGATTCAGAGAAATTTTCACACACATCCATCCACACACACAAACACACACACATAAACACACACACACACATATTATATATATATATATATATATATATATATATATATATATATATGTATTTAGGCATATATATTTTCATTCATACACGTTTCATTAAATAATATAGACAAGTGTTGTCTATTTATTTTATGTAAATTTTTTTCATAACATCTGATAAGTTTAATAACATTATCGTTGAACGAAGAAAGAAATTCACAATATTGATCCATATTTTTTAATATAATCTAAGCTTTCGGCTTACTTAAGCCATTATCAAATATGTCAATTACAACATATTAAGCAATATACGGACAAGACAGTGATGATAGTCTGTCATTGTTTACATAGATGATTTCTAAGCAACGATAAACACGTGTATATAAGAGGCTAGAAGCGAATATCGCACCGCATCTCATGACGTCACATATGACCATACGAGAGTGATTTGGAGAAGTATGGAAAGCCGTTGGTATAAACCAATGGCTTCTGTTACCAATTATAGACATTTAAGAATATTTGTAGAGATGCCATAATTGATTTTGTTTAGGTTGAGTTTCAACTGTTTGATGTATAATGATATATATATATATAGGTATTTCAAAAATTTTTGTTCCGTTGTTAAGTAGAAAATATACTTAATTCGACGAATGATATATTTGCCTCCAAGCATAATGATACGTGTTTTAAATGCCCAAAAATGTTAGAGATCCTGAATGATGGTAAAATTCAATGCTCAGGAGATATATTTAAATTAATTATATATATATATATATATATATATATATATATATATATTGGTATATATATATTCTATTCTTATCCTCGAAGCACTGTCTATTCTCTTCTTATAGATATTTTTTTTTTAATTTTTAATTTTAATATCAAATTTTATCATATAATTTAATACTTATTGCTTAGAATAAATTCTATTTAAGTATAGCCCCAATTTTAAAGCTCTTAATAGCTATTATAAACTTACTTCGTTGTCAAGGTTTTTGAATTCTCTTATACTTGTATTTTGATTGGTCATTCTAGCTTTTGTAAACAGCGGTTTCCCTTATGAATGAGCGTTAATTAATTTAAACTCTTTTAAAACCATTTATTTTACATTCAACATCATCACTTGATAAGATACCGAGGTGTTGAAACAAAATGGCTATTCTTGTAGTGATTTTTTAACATATTTAGGTTATAATTTTTAAATAAGTAATTGTATATATATATATATATATATATATATATATATATATATATATATATATATAGGTATAGCTATTTCACGCCGCTGACGGTTATTGTATTTTTTTGAGGTTATAAAGATTTCAATTCAATCTTTGTTTTCTTATTTCTATTCAGTAAAATTTTCTAAAAAATGATATATATATATATATATATATATATATATATATATATATATAAATATATGTTGTTTATATATTTTTATTATAAAGAGGTAATCATATAGTAATATATGAATATATATATATTATATATTATATATATGTAATATGAATATATATATATTATATATTATATATATGTAATATATGAATATATATATATTATATATATGTAATATGAATCAATTAGTAATATTAATGTAATTAAGGGCGAATTCTCTTCGCTAACAGACTTAATAAATCATTAACTTACTAACAGTCAACTGAATGGCGTGTTCCTTATGTGTAAATGGAAAACATTAGAGCCTGGCGATGGGAACATGAAGTTTTCGACAGATCTTGCTAGTATAAAAAATACACCAGATCCATCTGACAACAATTTTACACACACACACACACACACACACACATATATATATATATATATATATATATATATATATATATATATATATATATATATATATAGCTTCCTATCCCTATCCTAATTTGTCTCTGTGTGCATGTATATCTGTTCCTATATATATATACACGTGTTTGTGTGTGTGTGTTGTGTCAATTCACGTTTTTTTTGTACAGGAAGTGTTAGTAATTCTATACTTTATAGACACACATGCTTTTATAAATATCGACAAAAGTGCGTCCCTGGATGTCCTCCTTTCTGAATTAAGACAAAGTGAGCGTTTCCTAATTCGTTAGAAATTCTTTGAAAAATTTTTCTCATTGTCATCACTTTTCGCTAATCTGATCGTTTTATTGGCTTGATAATAAGCGACACCTTCTGCTATCGTCACCTTCCCTCTGATTGGCCAGGCTTCGCCAGGGTCAGACGTCATCAGAAAATCCCTAAGCAAGATATCTCGTCTCCATTTACACACCGACAAAATCGTCTGGCGAAATCGTCGCCTCTTTCTCGGGCTGAGAAATCGATATTTCTTTCGAATAAAGGCGGACAGTTGAATAGCGTTATCTCTTTAATAATGCCGTTCAACCGGCAGCTAGTTAAAGAGCGAGATGTCGCAGGTTCAAGCCCCGCATTGGCCCGTTGACAGAAGAGAGGAACGCAACACCTGCAGGTGATTGTCGAGATTGCCAAATTAGTGAAGATTCGTTCTTTTTGAGATATGAGGAAAATGGGTAATTAATTAAGCAATTTAATCAAGAAGATTGTCTTCTAATTCCACTATTTCTTTCTTTCCTTTTTTTTTCTTTTTTCTTTCTTTCTTACTTTATTCCGTTGCTCTCGCTTATTTCTGATTTCTTTGATTTTTCTTTCTTTTCTTCCTTTTTTTCCTTCTTTATTTCTTTCTTTTCGTTCACATTCTTTTTGTCTATATCTTTTTTCTTTCTTTCTTTTCGATGTTATTCTTTTTATGTGTATATTTTCTTTCTTTATTTTTTTAATTTAATCAAGAAGATTGTCTTCTAATTCCGCTATTTCTTTCTTTCTTTCTTTATTTATTTCTGTCTTTCTTTCTTTGGACATTTCGCTTTAACGTTTCTTTCGTTTTTTTCTTTCTGCCTTTCTTTCTTTATTTCTTTTGATATTTCTATTTTTCTATTTCTTTCTTCCTTTCTGTCTTTCTTTCTTTCTTTCTTTCTGTCTTTCTTTCTTTGAACATTTCTCTTTTACGTTTCTTTCTTTCTTTCTTTCTTTTTTTCCTTTTTTTCTTTCTTTATTTCTTTTGATATTTCTATTTCTTTCCTTATTTCTTTCTTTGAACATTTCGCCTTTTCGTTTCGTACTTTTTCTTTCTTTCTTTTTTCTTTTTTATTTCTTTTGATATTTCTATGTTTCTCTTTCCTTCTGTCTTTCTTTCTTTGAAAATTTCGCTTTTGCGTTTCTTTCTTTCTTTTGATATTTCTATTTTTCTATTTCTTTCTTTCTTTCCTTCATTTTTCTTTCTTTTGATATTTCTATTTTTCTATTTCTTTCTTTCTTTCCTTCATTTTTCTTTCTTTTGATATTTCTATTTTTCTATTTGTTTCTTTCTTTCTTTCTTTCTTTCTATTTTCCTATTTGTTTCTTTGTTTGTTTGTTTCTTTCTTTCTTTTGATATTTTTATTTTTCTATTTGTTTCATTCATTCATTCATTCTTTCTTTCTTTCTTTCTTTCTTTCTTTCTTTCTTCAGTTCTTTAAATTTCATTTTGTGCCTTTTGTTTCATTCTTTACCGTTTCCTTCGACCTTCTTTTTCGAATCCTATTTTTTCTTATCTTTTATTTTACCTTTACTTAGCAAGGTGGTGGAGACAGACAACATTTTGGGTATAAACTAATTATAAGCAGATGGACGTACATCATAATATATGCTGATATACTTATATTTGTGCTCGTAAAACCAATCAAATGTAAACCATGCTTTAAGAAAACCCTAGACATACATACATATATATATATATATATATATATATATATATATATATATATATATATATATATATATTAAAATCATTATTTACATTATTCGGACTGCTAACCTATTAAATTTGTCTATATCAAAAAATGTCGGCCGTTGTACGCTCCGGCCTTCTTCTGGTGATTGGAATTTCGAAACGGACCCTTTATTTCGTCCGCCAGGGTAGATTGCTCTAATTTCACGTGCCATGCATTTTCCGAATGTCTCGGTAATTTCCCTTTAAGTCAAGTTTGGATTCAACATTGCAGAGGCCTCAATAATTTTCAAAAACCAATTTCGGTCTAGTGACTGAATCTAACCAACGTCTTTATCCACTGGGCCATGTTTCCTCAATTGCAATCAGCTGAAGAAGGCCTGCACAACGGCCGAAATATTGTGAATATGGCAATGAATGTTTCACATAACAGTCCGAATAATGTAAAAAAATGCAATTAATTATAATATTTTATTTCAGATATATATATATATGTGTGTGTGTAAATGTGTTATATATATATATATATATATATATATATATATATATATATATATATATATATATATAGAGAGAGAGAGAGAGAGAGAGAATTTTTAGAGAGAGAGGGGGAAGAATTAATACAAATATAATATTAAGATTTGTCACTGAAATGACTGGTGCTATCTTCAGCATCCTAACTCTAGACTTTCATAGATGGGCTGTACAGCAATCACTCCTTCCGATCGTCAGGGTATATCAGATTTGGCTATATTTTCTCGTTTTTTTTTTATGAATACCCTTTTCATTGGAGCATGGATAATTTGTTTTTCCTTTCGTTATGTAAGTCTGTTGATTTTATGCCTATAATTCCAGCAATTACATATTTACACACACACACACACACACACACACACACACACATATATATATATATATTAACAAAAATTTAGGTAATTTGTTTTCCCTTTCATTATGTAAGTGCGTTGAATTTATGACTATAATTGCAGCAATTATATATATACATTAATTTTATGCCTATTGTAACAATAATTATATATACACACACACACACACACATATATATATATATAATATATGTCATTTTGAAAAACAAACAAAAATCCATAAATGTAGTTAAAATGATAAGACTTGTGTTTTTATGTCCATCGTTTTTGTCATATTGAACTGAATTTGTATTTTAATGAATTTTGTCTTGAAAATGGTTTATTAAAACCGAAACGTCTGACGTCGACAATTCTTTCATTTTAACTACATTTATGGATTTTTGTTTGTTTTCAAAAATTTCACATTCTGTCGGATTTATCCATTTAGGTATATATATATATATATATATATATATATATATATATATATATATATATAAATTGCTGCAATTATGGGTATGACATCATTACATGATGAAATGGAAAACAAATGAACTAAAATTTTGTTTTTATACCCGGAGTTATATTTTCTTATTTCTTTTTCAATTTGTACGTCTGATGTATTTGTTCATTATTACGATTCCAACGTAATAAATTATAACCATGGAATATTAGTGTTCGAGCCTTTTATATGAAAGAATGAAGGGAAGACTGGGGATAGTTCAGGGCATCTGGAGTTGCCGATTGACGTTACATTTCAATAGTCGGAGATTATAGCTTCCGACCATTCTCTGGTCATCCTCAGAAACAAACAAAAAAAAAAAAAAAAAGGTTAAACCGAAATTGATATTAGACATGCGCTTCTGTCAAAGAACGTTCTAGATTAAGAATTGTACACGCCCACCTTATAGAGAAGATCACAGTCTGGCTCGGCGTGTTTTACAAATATTTCTCAGGGCCATTTTTGGGCATAAGAGCCAACGTTGAGAATAGCTGGCTGTAAAACACGCCGAGCCAGCTATTCTCAACGTTGGCTCTTATGCCCAAAAATGGCCCTGAGAAATATTTTAAACAGGTCTGGTGACACCGGGGCAGTATCGTTATTGGTTAGGATTTATATTTTCTACTGCATTTTGCATTTGTAAAGAAAATGCATTTCCCGTTACATGGAAATTCCATTTGTGCTTATGTGGGACTGGAATTTTCTTTCGACAACCATGTTTTTTTTTTTTTTACACCCAAAATTAGCCACAAAGAAGAAAATGTTGAGAAACACTGCTTTAGACTACACAGTCAAGGAAGGTTTTCACAGGCCATCAACTTAATCTTTCTAAAAAAAATTCTAAAGTCTAAATTTTCGTATAAAGAAACGTAAAAAGTACTTTTTAAGAATTAGTGGCCTTTTTTTTATTATTTTTACTTTAGATCTTATATTTCGCGGGTAATCGTGTTTGAGTTGACGTCTCTGCCTCTTTTTTATTAAACACTGTAAATTTACGTCTACCGGCTTGTGCATTCGTGCGTCTTAAATAATATGTGATTTCCGACATTGTTTCGAAACTGTGTTCACTTTACAGGGGAAACCACCTCCATTCCCGGCAGGGTTTAGACCACTCCGTGACAAAAGCACATAGTCTTTATTAAGGCTCTCGAATACACATACCGGTGGACGTAAATTTAATTTAATCTGCCAAAAAACATTTAATAAAAAATGTGTTCTATTAAATAAAATGAAATATGCGTAATTGTGTGTGTGATTGGCGGTGTGTGAGAGTGTGTGTATGTGTGTGTGTGTGAGAGAGAGAGAGAAGGTGTGAGTGTGTGTGAGAGTATGCGTGTATGTGAGAGTGAGTGTGTGAGAGTGTTTGAGAGTGTGTGAGTGCAAGCGCGCTCGTGCGTGTGCGTGTGTGTGTGTGTGTGTGTGTAGTGTAGGTGTGTGAATGTGAGAGATAGAGAAAGGGAGGGAGAAGCAGATCGTAATTTGTCTTTACCAGCAATTATTTAGGAGGTCTTTCAAAAACTGTTTCTGACCCCCTATTGGACGATGGGTCACCCTCGTGTCTACGCTTACGAATTCTCAAACTTTTGTGCATTGTGTGCATTAACAACCTCCATTTTTAAGTTTCCCGTATCATGGGGGAAAATAAAATCGACCCTAATCTTACGTCTGTTCTTGCGTTTGTCTCCGAGTATTGTTTTTATATTTTGTATTTTCCAGTAGAACAAGATACCGTATATACTCGTGTATAGGGCGATTTTTTTATGATCAATTTGTTACACAATACAAAAAGATAAAAACAAAACAAAAAAAAAGAGCAGAGGGTCGCGCTATACACAGGTCATTTTTTGAAGAGGTTAAAAATCAAGCATTTTCGGTAACCAACTTGGTAGGCCGACATTCTTACGTTACCTTTGGCTAACATTAGCGAAAAAAAAGCGAACGGAAACAAAAATAGAGTATCTAAATCATCCTATGAGATATTTTACGGTCAATCGTTTTTCTCACCATTTTCGGGTAGATATGTAGAAAAATCTGAAAACCATTTATTTACAATATGTCCAGGATGATGCCCAGTACTTCAATATTTGACTTCGGCACGCATGCTAGTTTTGCTCAAAAGTTATATGAAGAAAAATGAGATTTTTCATAAAAGATTCAAGTCTCACACTATATATGAAATAGACTTATACACGAGTATATGCGGCAATTTATTAACTAATAACGAGTGATGTAAACCCTTGCGAAACGAAGATGAATGTAAATTTGAGATAGGAAAAAATCTATTAATTCTTCATTTATATAAGTTATTTTTTTTTTGATTTTAAGTGGATGAAGTTTGGTTTTTCATGTGACGACAAAAGGGAAGAAACTTCGGCGACGTAGGAGGCAGGTCCAGGGTAAAAGAGCTACCGAAGTCAGGTTTGAACAAAAACAAACGTTCAGTATTTAAATCTTCTTAAGAGATATTTTATGGTAAGTTGTTGTTTTTCTCACTATTTTTTAGTAGCTTCGTACAAAAAAAATGAATGAAGATCATTCATTTGCCAGGAAATAAGTCCATGATAATGCAATATTTGAATACAACAGGCCTACTTGTATTGCTCAGAAGCTGAGGTTGCATTATACACGTGCTATATGGAAACAATCAGGTTTTTCAAAAATAAATTCAGGGGTCGCATTATACATGAAGTAGACTTATACACGAGTATATACAGAGTG
>CAHIKZ030001511.1:125000-147500 GCA_903632075.3 Acanthosepion pharaonis | reverse complement strand
TTATTGTACCCTTTCCCTTTCTCTCTCTCTCCACTTTTTTTTTCTTTTTTTTCTTCCTATCTCTCTCTTTTTCTCTCTTCCTTTCTCTCTCCCCTCTTTCCCTCTTTTTTCTCTCTCTCTCTATCTCCTTCTCTCTCCTCCTCACAATCCTTTTACGTTCTATGTACTTTTTTATTTTTATTGTACCCTTTCCCTCTCTCTCCATCTTTTTCTCTCTTTCACTTCCTCTCTCTCTCTCTTTTTCTCTATTCCTATCTGTCTCCCCTCTTTCCCTCTCTCTCTCTCTCTCTGTCTATCTATCTCCTTCTCTCTCCACCTCTCAATCCTTTTACGTTCTGTCTACTTTTTCGGCAGCAAAACTCAGTTCAGCTACTGTTCTTATTTTTGTTTTCTTTTCCAAGTCTCTCGCTGCAGGCAAAAGAAAACGATGTGATCTCACGTCGTCGTAATTACATCAAGTCAGAGCGACATCTAGCGGCTCAAGGGCAGTGCACTCCGCCTAAACAATAACTCGACCGCCTTTAGACAGGTCGAATCAGTGCTAAGAAAGTACGCCGTGCTACGAGTGCAGAGGATGTGTGTTTGCGCGGACAAGCTAATTAATTTTTGAGTGCCAACATGTACTTGCCTGTCCGCGAGTAAGTTCATACCTATATCTATCTATCTATCTATCTATCTATCTATCTATCTATCTATCTATCTATCTATCTCAGTCTGTTCATATCTATCTCAGTCTGTTTGCATCTATCTATCTATCTATCTATCTATCTATCTATCTATCTATCTATCTATCTCAGTCTGTTCATATCTATCTATCTGCCGCAGTCAGTTCATGTCTATCGATTTGATGCCTATCTATCTATCCCAACTTTTTCCTATCTATCTATCTATCTATCTATCTATCTATCTATCTATCTATCTATCTATCTCAGTCTATTCATATATATCTATCGATCTATTTTTCTAGTGCAACGTTTAAAAGATTATTATTTTCACACACACAAAAATATATATATATATGTGTGTGTGTGTGTGTGTGTTCACTATGTGAATGCTATTGTTGCAGTACTATGTGCTGCATGGTCTATATATATATATATATATATATATATATATATATATATATATATATATATTTTAGGGCCAGAAATAAAGACACAAGAGAGGAAAAAACATATAAAACGACATTGTTGCAGCAAGAATGTTCCGTCCGACTGACAGAGGTGACTGCTTGATTCTTCACCCTCCAAAAGGCAATACCTGTTCCTATTTATAAATGGGAGAAAATGCGTTCGTGTAAATTACCATTACAATATACATACATATATATATATATATATATATATATATATATATATATATATATAGTGATATTTATCGATTTATATATATATATATATATATATATATATATATATATATATATATATATATATATATATATATATATATATATCATATATATATATATATCCACGCTGGAATTTGTTATGTGGTTCTTTCTTTTTTTTTTTCTTTTTTGTCTTTCTTTTATTTCATTTTTATTATCTATCTATCTATCTATTATCTATCTATCTATCTATTATCTATCTATCTCAGTTTGTTCATATCTGTCTATCCATCTATATCAACCTTTTCATATCTATCTATCTATCTACCTCAGACTTTTCATATCTATCTAGCCATTTGTCTCGGGATTGTATACGGGGTATTTCAAATATTTGACAATCCTCAAGACATTTTCAAAAGTTATCAACTTGATGAATTACGAAAATTATTTTCATTTCTTTACTGATATATGAAGTAAGCTAATTTGCCACTTTCCTATGGGCGCTAAAATTCATAGATGCCAGTTTTTAAAGAAGTGCTATCATCATTTCAAGTGGAATTGGCGTGCCGAGTTCAAATGCAGCAAAGGGTGGTTAGGCTCACTTTTGCGCAAATAACTGTATAAATATGAAGCTGAATCTACGTTCCCCAGCTCGATGTTAATAGAAGAAAGGTGTGTGTACTGTCGCCTTAGATGTTAACAACTCTTGAAGATTATCGAATATTTGAATTTTGCTTCTTTTCGCGTTCTCTGTAGAACCGGAACCAACTGCCCTGTTGGTGGTATCTGTAATTCGGAAAATGTGATATACCAAACTATCCTTCTTACGAAAGAAAACATCGACGACAAAAAAAAAAAGATAAACATCCATCGGGATATCCGCTGGGAATTGGAAACAGAGACTCTAGAGTCACCAGCATTTTTTGACCAGTGTCTCCTTAAACCACCAAACTATCTAAGCATTATTGGAAAATTAAAGATGCTTCTCCCCATAAATTAAATGGGACATCATCTGTCGGTTCCAAACCTCAATCAAGTTACAGGACTGATGCACTCTATGCATACAGGAGACAATTGCAATAATCAAATACAGAATTACTAACCAGTTGTTGTATCAAAGAAACGAACTGATTTTCGAGTGTAGACATAAGAACAAATTTAAAATTCTCTAAAACCGTTGGCTTTAAGGCGATACAGACTTGAAGTGTTGATTCGTTTATGTGGGTGCTAGCACAAAGAAGCGTATATTCATTCATATATATATATATATATATATATATATATATATATATATATATATTTATAAATTTACTATGGTTCCATAGCTACACAGGAATTACCAAGTTTCAAAACAGAAGCTAAAATTTTTAAATTCAATTAAAGAATTAAAATCCCTAGTTCTGTTTCATTATCAAGCGAATTTTATTTTGAAATGGTAAAGGACAAATTAGGACAAAAAATCCTTGCATTAATCGTTAAACATGTTCCTAAAGACGGCGCAGTACTATTTTCAATAACAATACCCTAAAATTAAAGTTACAGCTGTACTGAAAACTTAGAAAAATATTAAGAAACATAATATCTTAAATAAAAATTTAGACCAAGACCAAAGAAACTTAGACAGTATAATAATAAAAAGAGATGAAGATAAACAAAAATTATGTAACTGCAGAAATCCTCATAACTGTTCTCTTAATAATAAATGTATACTAAATAATTAGTATACCAATGCAATATCTCCTCTATTGAGGATCCAGATAACATAAAAGTCCGCAGTGGATGCACAAGACATGAGTTCAAAAAACGGTTCAACCAACATCAAACTTCTTTTAGGATGAATAAATACCGAAAGCAGACGACCCTATCGAAATATTTCTGGCATTTAAAAGAAACCAATAAAACACCTACTGTGAAATGAAAATTAATAAGAAAAACTAGAATATGTAGGTCATTAAATGACGCATGTACTTAGTGCATACATGAGAATCTATATATTACTAGGTTTATAAAAAATAAAAAATTACTTAATCAAAACAATGAAGTAGGTATCTTTGCCGACATTGTAAAATGTTTCTTAAGTAATGTTTAATTAAACAAAAAACTGATAAATGAAAAATACATATTTATATTTGATATTTAATAATATTGTTTAAATGATTTAAGTAATTTTATTACATTTATTTGTGTTAAAAGATGTATAGTCTATTAGTAATTAAAATTAAGAATAATATTTTAAAATTGTAGTTCAATACGACGTATTCAAAACAAACAACCCTTTTAGAAAAAAAATCTTTATGTTTACGAGTACAAATTTAATGGCGAAACAAAAGTTATGAAAAAAGTTTCGTCGTTGTAAAAGACCTGACGATATGCGTTGGACGGATGTCATCATTCGTTTGAAAAGACACCTCTGCCCTACCTTGAATTAATCTCTTTTCGAAAGTAACTCATATTTTGATACAATAGTTGTCAGTGAAAAAGAATACCTTACCGTCCCTTGTTAAAATGATTGGATTTCCCCATATACATAGAAACTACTATTATGAATGTATGTGCTTATAAAACTCAGGAAATTTCAAAATAAGTTATTACAATATTCGCTTGAAACTGAAACAGGACTATAGACTTTAATTTAATTCTATGAATGGATTTGAATTTTTTAGCTTCTATTTTTGAAAGATGGTAACCATCTGTAGTGATGGAACCATATTTTTAATTACTAAATTTATAATATTCATGCTCTGTAGATTTGCATTGAGCACTGTTTTTTAAATATAAAAATATTAAGAACATAGATTACATATCTTACCGTTCTTTATCTATTATAATATCTATCTATCTATCTATCTATATATATATATATATATATATATATATATATATATATATATGTATGTATGTGTTTGTGTATTGTGTATCACGCGCTTTTGTTTTTTTTTAATATGTAATTGGATCTATGATAGTCTTGCCGATGTATACAACATATATAATTTACAACATATACAACATATACAACATCTATAATTTTAAATTAACATTTTTATTATTATTAACCTTACTTCATCTTACTCAGTATTTTTATTGTTTATTTTTTTTTATTCTTTATTTAAAATCCCTTCATTTCTGTTTCTTATTATTATTATCATTATTATATTTATTATTTTTCTTTTTTATTAAGTGTCCCTATATTGGATTAACTAATTTGACATTGTTTTGATATTTCCCGCGTAAAAGAACAGGCCATATCAATGAATTTGTATTATAACCCGATGTACAAAGTTCAACACTTTAATGAAAAAAAAAAAAAAAAAGTCTTGGCCGGTACAGTCTATTTTAGGCTTGGTACTATCTGAGAAGTTTTCTGACAGAGGACGGTAAGTGCGATGCTGAGATCCGAAGACGTATAAAAGCAAGAGCAATCCAAACAGATAACTGAAATCCTTTTATTGTTTTTGTTTGGATTGGTCTTGCTTTTATGTCCATCGTCTTTTTCATGTTGGATTGAATATGGTCTATGTTAATTATGTTTTATGAATTTGTCCTGAAGATGGTCTATGAGACCGAAACGTCCGACGTTGACATTATATTAACATTAAAACAGCATAATTGCATATTAGAATTTTTGTTTGTTTTTTCCGTATATTTTTCTTCATACGGTCGGATCTATATCCATATATTTGCTTACACACACACACATATATATATATATATATATATATATATATATATATATATTCCTCGTAATTTTCTTGTTTTTAGGGGGGGGTTCTTTTTATTGCCAAGTAATCTGTCTTCTGTCTTGCGTGGTTTTGCATTTGTGGAAAATTGTCCTCACAACTCATTAGAATGACATATAACTGCGCCAAAATTAAGATAGATATTTTTTTATTAAAATTTAAATTACGTAAAGATCACTCTCCGGAAATTGCGTTGTGAATGAATTATAGGTGAAATATAGTATGTATATTTATTAAGTAAACCCAAACATAATAATCTTCTATATCATAATCAAATGCATACTACAGTATCTGTCTATATTTCTGAGATGAGGTATTATGTACACTATTTACATTATTCAGACTTTTGTCCTCAGCTTTGTCGCCATATTTATTACAACGTTTCAGCCTTTCAGTATCTGTCTATATTTCTGAGATGAGGTATTATGTACACTATTTACATTGTTCGGATTATTGTCCTCATCTTTGTCGCCATATTTATCACAACGTTTCGGCCTTTCAGTATCTGTCTATATTTCTGAGATGAGATATTATGTACACTATTTACATTGTTCGGACTATTGTCCTCATCTTTGTCGCCATATTCATCACAACGTTTCGGCCTTTCAGTATCTGTCTATATTTCTGAGATGAGGTATTATGTACACTATTTAAATTATTCTGATTATTGTCCTCATCTTTGTTGCCATATTTATCACAACGTTTCGGCCTTTCAGTATTTGTCTATATTTCTGAGATGAGGTATTATGTACACTATTTACATTATTCTGATTATTGTCCTCATCTTTGTTGCCATATTTATCACAACGTTTCGGCCTTTCAGTATTTGTCTATATTTCTGAGATGAGGTATTATGTACACTATTTACATTGTTCGGACTATTGTCCTCATCTTTGTTGCCATATTTATTACAACGACTCGGCCTTTCAGTATCTGTCTATATTTCTGAGATGAGGTATTATGTACACTATTTACATTGTTCGGACTATTGTCCTCATCTTTGTCGCCATATTTATTACAACGTTTCGGCCCTTGTACGCTCCGGTGTTCTTCAGGTGTTTGGAATGTTGAACTGAATTTAACAGGAGATAACTGATAACTGACATCCATTAGAAATCGCACGTGGAACTAGAACAGTCTACCCCAGTGAGCGAAATAAAGGGTTCAGTCCCTGTCCAAAGAGCTTTGAAAAATGAAATCGTACGGGAAATCTGTGAGGCACATTTTTACTCCAGGAGAGGTTAGAAAGGACGAAGATCATCTTGAATAAGATGGAATATGATCCTTGAATAATATATATATATATATATATATATATATATATATATATATATATATATTATATATACCTTTAATTTCAATCCTTCATGAGCTACCAATCCTTGGCAATGATTAATTAATGATGAACATGTCATTTTCGTTTATGATCGATTTCAGCCTGAATCTTCTGTTAAGCCTGAAGATTAATTAGACATTCTTATTTCTCAAAGGAGAGTGTTATCTTTAATCATGTCTAAGATACAACCGCTCATAGCTTAATCTCTCAATTAGACAATTTTGCTGTTACACGATTTGGACAATTTTGCTGTTACCCCCGGTATATATATATATATATATATATATATATATATATATATGGAGTAACAAAAATATCTTTCGAACTTAGTGCATAGCTCTCCATATTTTGAGTATACTAGAAACACTACTTCGAAGGGGACATTGGAAACTAAGCGGTTATTGTTCAAAAGTGGGGCTGGGAATATTCGTTTCATGCAATTAATTAAATTTTCCTGGGAACGCTGAGAACAAACTCCCTGTTATATATATATATATATATATATATATATATATATATATATATATATATAAGGCACGTCAAGCTAAATATATATATATATATATATATATATATATATATATATATATAAAAAACTCATCCTGGGTATGACGATAAACTACATCCGGCAGTAAGGCCTCAGAACGGGCGGTTTTGAAGAGCGTTGACCCATCTCCTAATTGCTGTTGTTCCAATGTTCACCATGACTTGAGGTGGTAGCACCTGTTAGGGGGTCTCAGTTATATGAAACTAGTTAGCTCTTGCTCGACTTGCCTGGAGTCAAAACACTATGAAAATATAAAAACAGATTTTTATAGTAAAATTACCAAAGAGACATCTTTGAAAAAAAAAAAAATTACCTACAATAAATTTTGGAAAAAAAAAAAAAAAAAAAAAAAAAAAAAACATTACCAGCACTACATTTTTGAGAAAAAGAAAACTTTACCAGAAATACTATTTTTTGAAAAAAAAAAAAAAAGAACAGCAAATAATTTTAGGAAAAAAATTACCCTTAATACATTTGACTCTCGACAAAACCGTCTTTACAATGATATGTGAATGAAACCTGATTTACAAACAGATTTCATTCAAAGAATACATATTCTATTCATACGAACCTATCCTTAAAAAAATTCGGTATTAAATGAGCCACTGAGATTGATATGCCGTAAAAATATAAAACCTTACCCTGACCGACACAATCTTGTTCCCTTTGCCCAGGCTCAATACTCTCTTACTTCCCCATTCCTCTTACAATCTCATTCGGGAACCCTCTACATTGAACGGTTCTTGGGCCTTGTATTGGGTAAACTATCAGTAAATGTCTCTATAAATTTTAGCTCTTTTATTTCATATTGTGACTTGTTTTATTACCAACAGTTACTTTGTGATATTATATATATATATATATATATATATATATATATATATATATATATATTATGAATTACCTGATTTAAAATATGTTTTTTCGCTACACAGTAATAACCGTGTTTCTAAAATGGAAGCTAAAAACTTTAAACTTAATTTGGTAATTAAATTAAAAACATTAGTTCCATTTCATCCTCAAGCGAATATCTTACTGTTCTTTTCATATATATATATATATATATATATATATATATATATATATATATATATATATATATATCCTGGTACGATGAGACTTTTCACTTTTTTTTTTTTTTATCTACCCTAATTTTACTGTAATTTTTTTACGACCACAAAACCATCATCTCTATATAACCCTATATTATCAACATTGACATCTTCATAGGCCGAAAACGTTATATAAAATATATAAACACACCAGGTCAGAAGACTCTGCAGAATCTAATGGTCCCATAAAAATATCAAAGTATGTAGGAAATTCAAAAGCATGTAACTTGTTTAGCATTTGGTTAAATTATTTCTATACACATCTTTATCTCTTGCATCGTCTGGTTCGTATATTTTATGTAACCGTATATATTCGATATAAATTTATGTCTGGCTGTTGTTAGATGGCAATCTACAGACCCATTTATAAAAAATATTTTTAAATTTTTGTTTTATCGTTTTCTTTAAATTTAACGTTTAATTGATTGATCAGAGCCAATCCCTCAAATCTTATCACTTTTTTTTCGAAAAAAAAAAAGAGGCTGTCTTTTGCTTTGAAATCTACAGTAATCGTTCACTCGGTAGTAATTTACAATCGCCTGATGAGATGCATTGATATGCGTTGAAACTCGACTGCAGTTGTGTAGCGATTTTGACATGTTTCCGGTGTATATATATATATATATATATATATATATATATATATATATATGAAATAATTCGCACTGTGTTCCGCGACCCTTCAAGATATCACGGCTCTCCGAATCTCGTGTAGTTTTTAACAATTTCTTTCCCGTTGCTAAAAGCTCACGTTCCACCATATATGCAAACATGCTCGTCATGTAAATGATTTTCTTCCTTCTTAATTGCTCTTGCCCTCAATATGCCTTGTAGGAATTAAGTTTTCTAAGTCCTCCTTTCTAATAATGTTCAAGGAGTTTCAGCTCTCTTTTCCTGATTCTGCCAAGAAGTGTACTTTCTGATGACATTTTCTTTAAGATTTCCTTGTTGCTTACTCCCTCCGTCCATGTAATCCCCAGTATCCTTCTGTAGAGCCACATTTTTGCTGTCTATATTTTTTTCTCTACATTCACTGCCATATGAATATCAGACAGAAAGTAATCACTCTTTTCTTGTTTCTAATGAATTCGATCCGTTTCTCGGCGTCTTTACACTTTTTCAAAATCTGACCCCCAAAATTTTCCCTACCCCTTGGGACTAACCCAAAGTAAGTCAGATTTTAAATCAAATCTGGAGTGCATGAATATCTCCAGGGTGGGTCGCAATAGAATTTAGAAGATTAAACGTCTTTGTTTAGTTTATATTTCAAGATAAATTTTGGCAGAGTCATTCCATAGCGGTGCGTGTTTAACAGTGAACTATAGAAAGAGAAGAGGAAAGAAAAGAAAAATGAATGAATGAAAGAAAGAAAGGAGGAACGCATAAACAGAAAGAACTCATACAAAGTGAAAAGAAAGAAAGAAAAATAGAGTGAGTAACAGCAGGAAAATGGGATGGAACGAGCGAATGAACGAACGAATAAAAGAAGTCTAGAATGATGTTAACAAAACTAAACAACATGTCAGTAAAAAAAAAAGATATAAAGACGCAAGAACAGAAAAAAGTAAAACGAACAATGAGAAAGAAAGAAAGAAAGAAAGAAAGCAAAAAAAGATCTTGAAAGCAATATTAGCAATAGTTTGGTATGACTGCAAAGAAAGAAAAAAGAAAGAAAAAAAGAAAGAAAGAAAGAAGCAAACAGTTCTTGAAAGCAATAATAGCAAAAGTATGTCATGACTATAAAGAAAGAAAGAAAGAAAGAAATATCTTGAAAGCAATTTTAGTAATAGTTTGGTATGACTGGAAAGAAAGAAAGAAAGAAAGAAAGAAAGAATGGAAGGAAGGAAGGAAGGAAAGAAGGATCCTAAGAAACTAAGGACTGACTTGACAGCAAATAAAGAACCATGGATAAAAATAAATCAAAGGTAAACTGAACAAGTATTACATGAGAAAGTAAGAAAGAAAGGAAAAAAGTAAAGAAGAAAGGAAAAAAGTAAGAAAGAAAGGAAAAAAAGTAAGAAAGAAAGGAAAAAATAAGAAAGAAAGGAAAAAAGTAAGATAGAAAGGAAAAAAGTAAGAAAGAAAGACTACAATAAGCAATCCAACAATGGTATGACAAAAATAAAGAAAGTAAAAAAGAAGGAAGATGGCGGAGTATTGACGAAGGAATAGAAAAATGTATAAAGAAGAAAGAAGGAATGAATTAAGATATAATGAAGAAAAATAGAGAAAAATATGGCATCACATTAGAAAAGAAGTTTTACCTGAAGTAAGAAAGAAAAAAAAACAAATGAGAAATAAATAAATAAAAAAAACAGGAATATTATAAGAAAGAAAGAAAGAAAGAAAGAAAAGAAAGAAAGAAAGAAAGAAAGAAATCGTTCTCACGTCTGCTTCCGTGAAATGGAAATAAGGAGAAAAATATAAAGAAATGGAAAGGAAAAGAAAGAAAGAAGGAAGGAAGGAAGGAAGGAAAGAACGAAAGCAGTAAAGAAAGTTTAACGGAGATAAAGTTCAGACAAATGTAAAGAACGAAAGAAAGAAAGAACGGAATAGATGAATGCAAATAGAGAAAAGAAAGAAAGAAAGAAAGAAAGAAAGAAAGAAAGAAGGACTAACAGAGATAAAGATCAAACAAATGTAAAGAGCGAAAGAAAGAAAGTATGAAATAGACGATTGTAAATAGCGAAAAGAAAGAAAGAAAGGAAGGCCTCATAAAAGAAAAAACATTTTTATAAAGAAAAGAAAGAAAAAGAGAAACAGATATGGGAAAGAAAGAAAGAAAGAAAGAAAGAAAGGTTAGGGTGGGCAGTCGGAGGTAAATGATATTGTTGTAATTAATCGCATCCAATTGACACAATATGGTTGCCTACATAAACACGTGGCTAATTAATTTGATGCCAGGCAATTAATTGAATGTTTTGCCGCCCAAGACCGAATCGCTAACAATGTCCTCTGGGAGGTTGCAAAAGAAAGACGAAGCGGTTTAGCAAGAGAGAAAGGTCACAGGAGAGACGCGTTGGACGACCAACCAAACCTTGATAATAAGGCGAAACATTATTGACAACCAACAAGATCTCTCTATCCTTAACAACAGAGAAAGAAATACCTGTAAATGTACACATTAGCCTTTATACAAACCGATGCACCTTCGGCAAATGAAGTCTTAGTGCTGAGCCAAGTTAGTATCAGGGATATAGTAGGTGTTCGAGCCTAGGTAAATGGCAAAATTCCGATTGTTGGATTAAAAGGTTGCCTGGCCTTTTCAAATTGAAAGATTGCTTCTTCATTATCTTTTCTGCGTTACTGAATCTTAAATTTTCTTAATTCATATCGGTATTGATACAACTGAAAACAAAAACGAGACGTCAGAAAAATAACATGCCAAACTGCGGATTAGACCTTTGACTTACTATCAGTGGGACAAGCCAATCATTGTATGTTATTCATCATGACGGTCGTCTTCGAGTATAGAATCCAGAGGTTAGCAGTGAATATTTCGAAGACAGTAGAAAAGCGTTGTTCAGGTTAGCAGTGGATATTTTGGTAAAAGTAGCAGAGCCTAGTTCGTCCTTCTGTTTCTCTTCGCCTTAGCTGGACTGGACATTCGGGTGGAGTAGACAAAATGGCCGCCTTTATACACGACGGATTGAATGTTTTACGTCTTCTGATTGGTTAACCTTCTATTGGTGGACTATAAAGTGAGTTAAGTCATTTGAGCTAACTCACTAGTTATATATATCTAGATCCTGCAGGAGCGTTTGCAGTCAGTTGCCGAGTCTCTGTTGGGACCTGAGCAGACTTGTTCTGTGAGGGGCCGAACAATTCAGAGCAACCTGCATCTGATCCGCACGATCATAGAGGGTGTAAAAAATTTGAATGAAGAAGCCGCGCTGATCAATTTGGATCAGTCCAAGGCATTTGATAGGGTTGACCATCGCTACCTTGCTACTGTCCTGCAGGCCGCTGGATTCGAAGCCAACTTCTGCCGCTGGATTAGCCTCCTGTATCGCTGCCCCAGTGCTGTGGTACAGGTGAACGGAAGGTTGTCGGACGCGTTCGTGCTGTCTAGGTCGGTTCGTCAGGGTTGTCCGCTGTCGCCTCTCCTTTATGCTTTGGCGTTGGAGCCTCTCCTTCGCCGGCTGAAGGACGAGACCGGCAGTCCGGCCCTACGTGGAATTGCCGTGCCTGGAGGGTCTCGAGCCAGGGTTTCCGCGTACGCCGATGACGTATCTGCTTTCGTGTCGTCCCGCAGCGACATTGAGGCGGTACAGAGGGCGCTTAATCGGTACGAGAAGGTGACAGGGGCCAAGATAAACCGCGACAAGTCGTCCGGCTCGCGGTTAGGTGCCTGGAAGGGGGTCGATCTTCCGGGCCGCTTCGGTTGGACGGACGGTCCTGTCCGCATTCTTGGAGTGTGGTTTGGGCCTGACCTCCAGCTGGAGAAGAATTGGTCTGAAGTACGTGCAAAGGTCGATTCTGCCGGTCAGACTTGGAATCGACGGCGGTTGTCCGTGAAGGGCAGGGCGGAGGTGTGTGTTACATACATTTTCCCCTGATTCTTTATCGGTTGTCCGTTCCTTCCTCTCTGTAAAGACCGCAGGAAGGTGCTCGAGCGATCGCTATCCTCCATTTTATGGAGGGGACGCGTGAACAGGGTCGACAGACGAGTCTGCACAAACGTCCGTGTCATGGGGGGGCTGGGAATGCCGCACCTTATGAGTCACATCCGTGCCTCTAGGTTGGCTTTCCTACGCCGCGCATTGACTAGGGGAGATCCGATTCTGGAGGGGATTGTTAGGGACGCCTTCCCTAGCCTTACTATCAGTCCCCCCATCTCGAGGGCCGAGCGCCGTTGTAAAAACCGGGATGAGTCGGATTTCATCCACGAGTGTCGGTTGGCCTTGAAGGCCATTCCCCGGTCCAGTGACCTTTCACGGCCTAGGAAGGTCTTCTATCGTGGTTTAGTGGAGGGTCGCGCGAAGGATAAACTACGTGATACGCTCGGCTTGTCGGAGGAGGAGTATCGCTCCTATTGGTCTTGGGCGCCAGCGGCGGATTACCTCAGTAACCCTGAGTTTTCGCTTACCTGGCGATTGGCTCGGAATCGGCTGCCTCTCAATGACAAGGCTTTCATATGGGGTTTGGCGGATTTGCCAGACTGTGAACGGTGTGGTCTTGGTTTAGAAGAAACGGCTGCGCACGCCTTCTACCATTGCCCCCGGGTCCGCCCCTTATGGGACCATGTCGGCGAGCTGACGGCTCGTCTCGCTCCCGAACAGCTAGTGTCCATGGATCGCGCATACGCGTGTGACAATGTGTCGCCCCCGTATTCCGGGGAGAAACGAATGGTGTTTCTGATGCTGATGGCCACGGCTCGAATGGTGATTTGGACGACGCGAATGGAGGAAGTCTTGCAGGGGGTCAACCGTCTTTCTTATCAGCATCTAATCCAATTCTTTGAGCATCAGCTCAAGATGAAGATTAGATCTGATAGAAAACGATTGCATTCGACAGTCTTCAGCGAAAGGTGGGTAAAAAAGCAGCAAGCCTGGTTCGTGTGACCGGGGCTAGCCTTGATTTTCTTTTTTAAGTCAACCTATAGCACATCAGGGTGGCTTTCCTGTGGAACCCTCCCTTGGTTAGGTTAGACAAGCTTCAGTGTACCTAGTTAATGTGAGTAAGTGTCGTTCCTGGCCTGTATCCCGGCTGCTCTTTGGTTATGGTCCAAGTCGAGATTCCCAACCTCCCCAGTTTGTTTTGGTCCTCTTTTTATCTTGACTGGGTCAGTTTTATATTACCCATTCCGGCATAATATTTTATCCTTTCCCACTCCCTTAGCGAGAGCGCTTCTTGATTCTGGCCTTTGGGCAGAATACAGCGGCCTCTCTGTTTTGAGGGTTGGACGGTCCCTACTAACATATGTTATGTTTAGTTTGAATGTTGTGTTTATTTTTAGTTATTATTGGGTTCATCTCCCTTCCCTTGCATCCTATCATTATTAGAATTTTATGTATAGCATTTTATGTATCATCAAATTTTTATGGATTGGGGCGTTTTTTTGTAGGTCCCCCTTGTGAGAATCCGGTATTATGGTGCATGAAGGATTGATTGGTGATGGACAAGTTCTTGTGGTGAATGGGTTAATTGTAACGTATGAATGGGTCGTGAATCAGATTAGCTAGGTATAAGATAGTTAGTGAAGACCAGCCTCACACCCCTCCCATTTCGGCCTTGTGCCACAATTATGTATTTTACATAATAAATATCCACAGGTTAAATATTTTCTCTAGATCCTGCAGGAGCGTTTGCAGTCAGTTGCCGAGTCTCTGTTGGGACCTGAGCAGACTTGTTCTGTGAGGGCCGAACAATTCAGAGCAACCTGCATCTGATCCGCACGATCATAGAGGGTGTAAAGACGACGAAGAAGCCGCGCTGATCAATTTGGATCAGTCCAAGGCATTTGATAGGGTTGACCATCGCTACCTTGCTACTGTCCTGCAGGCCGCTGGATTCGAACCAACTTCTGCCGCTGGATTAGCCTCCTGTATCGCTCCCCCAGTGCTGTGGTACAGGTGAACGGAAGCTGTTGTCGGACGCGTTCGTGCTGTCTAGGTCGGTTCGTCAGGGTTGTCCGCTGTCGCCTCTCCTTTATGCTTTGGCGTTGGAGCCTCTCCTTCGCCGGCTGAAGGACGAGACCGGCAGTCCGGCCCTACGTGGAATTGCCGTGCCTGGAGGGTCTCGAGCCAGGGTTTCCGCGTACGCCGATGACGTATCTGCTTTCGTGTCGTCCCGCAGCGACATTGAGGCGGTACAGAAGGCGCTTAATCGGTACGAGAAGGTGACAGGGGCCAAGATAAACCGCGACAAGTCGTCCGGCTTGCGGTTAGGTGCCTGGAAATTATTCGATCTTCCGGGCCGCTTCGGTTGGACGGACGGTCCTGTCCGCATTCTTGGAGTGTGGTTTGGGCCCGACCTCCAGCTGGAGAAAAATTGGTCTGAAGTACGTGCAAAGGTCGATTCTGCCGGTCAGACTTGGAATCGACGGCGGTTGTCCGTGAAGGGCAGGGCGGAGGTGTGTTGTACATACATTTTCCCCCTGATTCTTTATCGGTTGTCCGTACTTCCTCTCTGTAAAGACCGCAGGAAGGTGCTCGAGCGATCGCTATCCTCCATTTTATGGAGGGGACGCGTGAACAGGGTCGACAGACGAGTCTGCACCAAACGTCCGTGTCATGGGGGCTGGGAATGCCGCACCTTATGAGTCACATCCGTGCCTCTAGGTTGGCTTTCCTACGCCGCGCATTGACTGGGAGATCCGATTCTGGAGGGGATTGTTAGGGACGCCTTCCTAGCCTTACTATCAGTCCCCCCATCTCGAGGGCCGAGCGCCGTTGTAAACCCCGGGATGAATCGGATTTCATCCACGAGTGTCGGTTGGCCTTGAAGGCCATTCCCCGGTCCAGTGACCTTTCACGGCCTAGGAAGGTCTTCTATCGTGGTTTAGTGGAGGGTCGCGCGAAGGATAAACTACGTGATACGCTCGGCTTGTCGGAGGAGGAGTATCGCTCCTATTGGTCTTGGGCGCCAGCGGCGGATTACCTCAGTAACCCTGAGTTTTCGCTTACCTGGCGATTGGCTCGGAATCGGCTGCCTCTCAATGACAAGGCTTTCATATGGGGTTTGGCGGATTTGCCAGACTGTGAACGGTGTGGTCTTGGCTTAGAAGAAACGGCTGCGCACGCCTTCTACCATTGCCCCCGGGTCCGCCCCTTATGGGACCATGTCGGCGAGCTGACGGCTCGTCTCGCTCCCGAACAGCTAGTGTCCATGGATCGCGCATACGCGTGTGACAATGTGTCGCCCCCGTATTCCGGGGGAGAAACGAATGGTGTTTCTGATGCTGATGGCCACGGCTCGAATGGTGATTTGGACGACGCGAATGGAGGAAGTCTTGCGGGCAACCGTCTTTCTTATCAGCATCTAATCCAATTCTTTGAGCATCAGCTCAAGATGAAGATTAGATCTGATAGAAAACGATTGCATTCGACAGTCTTCAGCGAAAGGTGGGTAAAAGTAGCAAGCCTGGTTCGTGTGAACGGGGCTAGCCTTGATTTTCTTTTTTAAGTCAACCTATAGCACATCGGGGTGGCTTCCTGTGGAACCCTCCCTTGGTTAGGTTAGACAAGCTTCAGTGTACCTAGTTAATGTGAGTAAGTGTTGTTCCTGGCCTGTATCCCGGCTGCTCTTTGGTTATGATCCAAGTCGAGATTCCCAACCTCCCCAGTTTGTTTTGGTCCCCCTTTCATCTCGATTTGATCAGCTTTTGTATTTTCCCATGTCCGTATAATATTTTATCCTTTTTCCCACTCCCTTAGCGAGAGTGCTTCTTGATTTTGTCCTCTGGGCAGAATACAGCAGCCTCTCTGTTTTTTGAGGGTTGGACGGTCCCTACTAACATCACGTTATGTTTATTTTGTATTTTGTGTATATTTTTTAGTTATTTTCGGGGTTCATCTCCTCCCTCTCATTGTATCATTATTAGATTTTTATGTATAGAATATTTTTCATCATCCAATTTTTATGGTTTGGGGCGCGTTTTCGTAGGTCCCCCTTGTGAGAATCTGGTATTATGGTGCATGAAGGATTGAGTGGTGATGGACAAGTTCTTGTGGTGAATGGGTTAATTGTAAGGGATGAATGGGTCGTGAATCTGATTAGCTAGGTATAAGATAGTTAGTGAAGACCAGCCTCTACCCCTCCCCTTTTCGGCCTTGTGCCACAATTTGTAATTTTTTACGAATAAATACCCTAGTTATATATATCTATATCTATCTATCTATATATATATATATATATATGCACACAAAAAACTGTAACATTGTATATAGAAAACATAGATTTGTAACCCTTAAAATAAATTACACGTCTCAAGGATCCCCTGCTCAAAACAAAATTATATACAATATCTTTCTCATTTTATTTTTATCGTAGTTCACGTGGTAAAATCATAGTATATATTTTTGAATAACTGGTTTAAAGAAAAATGAATACTTTGTCAAAATTTTCCGTAATGCTAATTGTTTTGTTTTGTTTTACGACATATCAACCTCAATGGGTTATTGATTGCCAAAAAATATATATATATATATATATATTTCTGGTAATATTTTTTCTTCAAAAATGTATAGTTGGTAGTATCCTTTTTAAAAATGTATTGCTGGTAATATATATATATATTTTACAAAGTATTTCTGGTATTAAAACCTATTTATACAATTACATAGTGTTTTAACCCCAGTTTGGGGGCTAACCATTTACCCATAGTTGGGACTTTAACAGGTGCTACCACCCCGAGTCAGGCTGAACCTGGGAACGCCAGCAATTAATAGGTGGTCCCACGATCTTCAAAACCTCCAGATCAGAGGACTTGCTGTTGGTCATAGTTTATCGCCATACCCAGGACGCGGATGTAGTTTATCGTCATACCCAGGACAGTTCGGTAATGCTAAATAAAATTCATACTGTTCATTTATAATTCATTCACACACAAAATAATTCTAAACTCAAACGTAAGAAATAAACATGAGTAATCAATATCATATACTTATCATATAAATGTAAACAGAACTAAATATATTCTCAATGATTATATCTTTTTAATAACATAATGGGTTAGGTAAGATGATATCTTTATTACAATATTATAATAACTAAGAATATATTGTACGTCTTTAGTAATATTACGTATATGAACTAAATTGCATTAACTTTTCTCACCTGTTCTCACGGAACCCTTGGGGAACTTTTGTGGAACCTTAGGGTTTTGGGGGAACCCGGTTGAGAAACGCTGGCCTAGAGTGATCTCTGGACGTGACGGACATTAACCTCTGTACAGACGCATCTTCGTGAAATAGGTCCTGTTTTTGTACTGAGCCAGGTTAATATGTAGGCTATAGTCAGTGTTCGAGACTCGATAAATGGTAAAATTCCAATCGTTCTCTATACCTTCTCTTGCCTCCATGAGATGGTAACCCCAGCTAGAGAGTTCCAGTTTCTTTCTCTTGTTAGTCTCTATTGTGACAGCAGAAATCACGATGAGAACACATTCTACGACACTAGCATTCCATCCTTAACTTGTAATAGTCTTTGCTCTAACATATTTCACCAAGGAGAATTTTAGATTTCGCTATCTGTCTATATTTCTGGGATGAGATATTATGTACATTATTTACATTATATGGACTATTGTCCTTATCTTTGTCGTCATATTTATTACAACGTTTCGGCCTTTCAGTATCTGTCTATATTTCTGGGATGAGGTATTATGTACACTATTTACATTATTCAGACTATTGTCCTCATATTTTTCGCCATATTTATTACAACGTTTCGGCTGTTGTACGCTCCCGCCTTCTTCAGGTGGCTGGAATGTTGAACTGAACCCTTTATTTCGCTCACTGGGATAGACTGTTCTAGTTCCACGTGCCATCTTTTAATGGATGTCAGTTATCAGTTATCTCCTGTTAATTCCCCTCTCCAAGTTCTTCACTGCCTTAACCGGGTATTGAACTCACAATCTTTGGGTCCAGTCACTGATTCCAACGCCTTTATTCACTGTGTCATGTGTCCTTGAGGAACTAGAACATTCTACCCCAGCGAGCGAAATAAAGGATTAATTTTACCGTTTGCTTTCATGTCTGGGGAGACACTGCCAGCTTGAAGATTTGATTCTACGTACAGATAGTTAACTTCTTTTTTTTTTTTACATTATACGCACTATTTTCCTCATCTTTGTTGCCATATTCATCACAACATATTTCACCAAGGAGAATTTTATATTTCGGTATCTGTCTATTCTGTGGAATGTCTTCTCATCGTGATTTCTGATCAGTCGAAGGTCACAATAGAGCCGAACAGGAGAACGAAACTGGAACTCTCTACTTGGGCTTACCATCTCATAGAGGCAAGAGAACGATTTTCCTTATCTTTGTCGCCATATTTATTACAACGTTTCAGCCGTTGTACGCTTCGGCCTTCTTCAGGTGGTTGGAATGTCGAACTGAACCCTTTATTTCGCTCGTTAGGGTAGAAGAAACGAATGACATACCTAGCAGGCTTAAGCAAACGTATGTGTAAATTTTGTTCTTAAACAACAAATCTTCGACGATCCTTTCCGAACGATTATATCTGCACATGAGACGTAACTTAACGTAAACAATGACAACATATTATGAAATGGTTTAAGTCCGACAATTATTTATTATTTAATATATTACATTCGTCATCAAAGGATAATTTTTCTTGATATATATATATATATATATATATATATATATATATTTATATATGTTTTGTTTTTAAATTTTTACACTTTTCGATTTACATCCGACATATATAGATGATTGTTGTGCTTTACGAGTTGTGAGTCACGAGTTATGCGTTACGAGATATATGTGTCTATATTTTTGAGATGAGGTATTATGTACACTATTTACATTATTCGGACTATTGTCCTCATCTCTGTCGCCATATTTATCACAACATTTCGGCCTTTCAGTATCTGTCTATATTTCTGAGATGAAATTATTTCTTTGATATTTATATTATTCGGACTATTGTCCTCATATTTGTCGCCATATGTATCACAACGTTTCGGCCTTCCAGTATCTGTCTATATTTCTGAGATGAGGTATTATGTACACTATTTATATTATACGGACTATCGTCCTGATCGTTGTCGCCATATTTATTACAACGTTTCGGCCTTTGTACTGTCCGGCCTTCTTCAGGTGGTTGGAACCCTTTATTTCGCTCACTGGGGTAGACTGTTCTAGTTCCACGTGTCATGTTTTAATGGATGTCACTTATTAGTTATCTTCTGTTAATTCCCCTCTCCAAGTTCTCCACTGCCTTAACCGGGTATTGAACTCACACTCTTTGGGTCCTGTCACTGGATCTAACCAACGCCCTTATTCACTGTACCATGTGTCTTTCGTGATGGACATAGCTTTTGTTGAGGGCGAAAAAGCAAAGAAGTTGTGTTTGGATGGATATCTCTATATTAAAGAGAAAACAGTGAATAATAAGATTAACTGGGAATGTGAAATATGTAAAAAAAAGCAAATTCTTAGCACGTGTTTTATTTTTTTAACCACAGGTTTCAAGCAAACTGCCTTTCGAGTAAAAACAAAGACCTGCTATATAAATGTAATCGTTCTTTAATTTTAACTGTTCAGTTAATAACAATAAAGTTGCATTATTTTATCTTATAGTAAATATTAGAAACAATGTAGTTTTATTTTTTTTTAACAACAGGTTTCGAGCAATCTGCCTTTCGAGCAATTTATAGTTCGAGAAATTATTTTTTGAGCCATTGATTTCGAGCAATTTACTGCATACCTGTTTTATGGCATATCAACCTCAGTGGTTCATTTAATGCCAACAAATTTTTTTAAATAGATTCATAGTGATAGTTTGGTATAAATGGTGTGTATGTATACATATATATTTGAACCATTTTTCAATTACTCATATTTTTGAGAAAATCACATCTATTACTGGTATTTTTTTCCCAAAATTTATTGCTGGTAACAGTTTTTTTCTTCAAATGTTTATTTCTGGTAATATTTTTTTTTATACAAAGTATTTCTTACATTAAAATCTATTTTTACATTATTATAATGCTTTTTACCTCAGTTTGGGGGTTAACTATTTGTCCTATAGCTGACACCCTGACAGGTGCTACCACTCCGGATCAGGTTGGACCTGGGAACACCAATAATTAAGAGGTAGTTCCACTCTTCTGAAAACCTCCTGATCCGAGGTATTGCTGTTGGACATAGTTTATTGTCTTACCCAAGACACGGATGTAGTTTATCTTCATAACCATGACGCCGTCTGCACTTGACGTATTTTACAGCCCCAACCGACAGGGCATTCTGGCTTCTTGCATTCCTATCAACTGCCATCATGAAAGAATTAAATGCAATCTCAATATTATCGTATGTTTCCTTCACTCCAGTTAATTTCCTTTCCTTTCTTCCTAATAATGATTTCATCAGATTCTTTCACACTTACTAAATGCTCCATTTTCAGTGGCTTTATCGCCTTACTTAAAGCGAAATGAGAAAAAAATAAACGCTATTAAATTTTTAAATTCAAAATATTTTGCACAGATAACTGACAATTCCGTGACTCTCTTGCAGTAAGTTCACGCCTAATTATAGATTTTTATTGCACACACTCACATGGATTGATATTAACAAATTAAGATAGATAGATAGATAGATAGATAGATAGATAGATAGATAGATGAATAGATATATGAACAGACTGGGATAGATAGATAGATAGATAGATGGATAGATAGATATGATAGATTCAATAGATAGATAGATAGATAGATAGATAGATAGATAGATAGATAGATAGATAGATAGATAATAGATATGAAAGACTAGATAGATAGATAGATAGATAGATAGATAGATAGATAGATGATAGAAAATATGAACAGACTAGGATAGATAGATAGATAGATAGATAGATAGATAGATAGATATATAGATAGATAGATAGAATAGATAGATAGATAGATAATGATAGATAGATAGATAGATAGATAGATAATAGATGATATAGAAAGATGAGATAGATATATATAGATAGATAGATAGATATGAAAAATTTATATATAAATAGATAGATATAGATAGATAGATAGATAGATAGATAGATAGATAGAATATATATAGATATGAAAAGACTGAAGATAGACATATAAATATCAACAGAATGAAATAGATAGATAGATAGATAGATAGATATGAAAAGACTGAGATAGATAATGAATGAATATGAACAGACTGTGATAGATGAATGGATAGATAATGATATGAAAAGACTGAGATAGATAGATAGATGGATATGATGATGAAAAAGAAATGATAGATAGATAAATAGATAGATATATATGAAAAGACTGAGATAGATAGATGATAGATAGATGGATGTGATAGATAGATGGATAGATAGATAGATGGATGGATGGATAGATGATGATATGAAAGATAGATACTGTGATGATAGATAGATACATGGATATGATGGATAGATGATAGATAGATGGATGGATGGATGGATGGATGAGATAGATATATGGATAGATATATGGATAGATAGATAGATAGATGGATAGATAGATGGATAGATATGATAGATGATATGGGATGGATAGATGAGATGAATGGATAGATGACTGGGATAGATAGATGTGAACAGATGATAGATATATAGATAGATAGATAGATAGATGAATGAATGAATATGATAGATAGATAATAGATGATAGATAGATAGATAGATGAGATAGATGAATAGATAGATAGATAGATAGATAGATAGATAGATAGATAGATAGATGAATGAATGTAGAT
>CAHIKZ030001511.1:65000-102500 GCA_903632075.3 Acanthosepion pharaonis | reverse complement strand
ATACAGTTGACTGGATGACTGAAGTGTGGTATTACTCTACCATCTCAGATCTACGATTTGTCTGAATTCCCGCTAGGTGGCATTGTATAAATCAGTATAAAAAGGAAGGATTCGCACTCACTTTCTCTATTGTTTTAATTTTTTTTTGCTCTATTCAACAATTCATATCTGCTCATGGCGTATCAAAATGTAAACAAATGACGTCACACATTATGAAATTAACAAAGTCCGACAATTATTTTAAGACATTTTTATGTTTATACATTGTTTTTATAGATACAAATATTTAAATAAATGCTCTGTTTATAATAAACAGTATTAAACAACATTTACTGGCCTGAATGTTGAAGAAATTTTCATAGAAAAGACGGAGGACGAATATTTTCTATGAAAATCGACCTTGCGAACCGAACGCTCCTCTGTGGCCAAATCGGTTAAAGGCGCGTCAAGCTATATGCCGTATAGGATACAGGTTCGATTCCTGTCGGAGGACGAATATTTTCTGTGAAAATTTCTCGGAAATTCAGGCCGTTAAATATTGTTTATTATAAACAGTGCATTTACTTAAATATTTGTATCTATAAAAAGAACGTATAAACATAAAAATGTCTTAAAATAATTCTCGAACTTTGTTCATTTCATTATATGCATTATTTTATTTAAATAATTTTATCATATATTTTAAAATGGATTTTACTCACTACAAAGATGCAACTTCGTTTCAGTGCATTTTAACTGCACTTCGACAGGTGAGAATCAAAAATGGTTTCACATACGGCTTGCCTACAACCAGGATTGTTCATGACCATTTTCGATTCTCAGCCGTTGATGTGCAGTTGAAATGCAGGGAAACGAAGTTGCATCTTCGTAGTGAGTAAAATGGTTTTGTCTATATGATAAAATTATAAAAAAAATAAATAATTATCGCTCTACTATCGGTATCAATTTGTTTCTTTTGGATTAATGGTGCTGGAATTTATATATTACTTTCGTTCACATCGCATCGGTATATATATATATATATATATATATATATATATATATATATATATATATATATATATATATATATCAGATTGTTCAAATTTATCTTTTCATAAACAGTTTGTTCAACTGTATCTATAGATGTGTCTATCTCTCTGTCTATCAGTAGCTCTTCATATCTATCTATCTATCATTTTCGTAATTTTCAAACTCAAGTGTAACGCAGCATTGCGGCGAAACACTAGTTTTCTTGTTTTTTTTTAAAAAAAAATACTATGATTTTCTTTGGAGAAATCCGAAACTTAGAAATGGAACATCAGTCAATCTACTGTCGTCTCGCATCAATCACTAAAATCTTATTTAAAAGAAAAATGATTATCTTTCTCGAGAAATAAAATGAAAGGACGCTTTAGGAGATGCCAGGCCTGTCAAAGTTTAACAGGACGGAAAATATTGGGGTTTGTGAAAATACATACACAATATATCACAGAAAATGCTAAAGTTTTTTTTATCTATCTATCTATCTATCTATCTATCTATCTATCTATCTATCTATCTATCTAAGTCTGTTTCTTTCTATCTATCTATCTATCTATCTATCTCAGTCTGTTTCTATCTATCTATCTATCTATCTATCTATCTATCTATCTATCTATCTATCATGACCCACGACTCTCAATTCCTCTGTTCATCTCCACCAACAGCTTGCTATCTACCTACTTGCAACTTCAAAAACTGAGCTTTCTGTGACTACATTCATCTATCTATCTATCTATCTATCTATCTATCTATCTATCTATCTATTCTTTCATTTTTTTCTTTCTTTCTACTTTTTCTTTCTTTCTATCTGTCGTCCTATTTTCTTTCTTTCTTTCTTGTTTATATCTGTATATTTACATAATTTACGTTTGTTTAGATCTATCTATTTACACACACACACGCACAAACACACACATACACACACACACACACATATATATATATATATATATATATAATTATTTATTTAAAAATTATAATATAAATGTTATAGAATCACTACAAAAATATCCATTTTGTTTTAACACCTGTGGTGTCTTATCAAGTGATGATGTTGAATATAAAATATAGGGTTTTATTCTGTATTCAACATCATCCCATGATAAGAAACCTGAGGTTTTAAAACAAAATTTATTTTTATATGATTTATATATATATATATATATATATATATATATATATATATATATATATATATATATATGTTTTATTGTTTGGGGTGAATATCAGTTTAAAAATGATATATATATATACACACACATTTATATATATATATATATATATATATATATATATATATATATAATGTTGTAGTATATGATGAAAAACAGCACAATGCTTTCTAAGTATATATGAGAAACTAAAAACAAAACGCAAATCACACAAAAATATCTTGGAAAATAAGGAAAAGATCATCAGCTTTCAACAATCAATCAAAAACCTGCAAACTTTCCTTGGAGAAAAAAAATAGCTATTGTTACCTTCCCAGACCAAAATAAATTATTAAATTAACAATCTGAGCTCATCTCAAAATGCAGACATGAAAACAAATTTTTACTACGTTACTTAAAAATCGAAAACTGAAAAGAATAAATAAAAAATAAACAAAAATATTATAAAAAAACAAGTAAAATAAATTAACCCAAGCAAATAAGAAACAAATTAACAAACGACTCCCGTTAGAATAGACGAAATAGAACAAATAAAAATAAAAACAAATACATAAAATGCAAGTAAAAATAATCAATCCGAATAAATAAAGTAAACAAATTAAGAAACCAATAAACGTTGAAATAGACTACAACAATCAATCCAAAACCTAAACGAGAAAATAGCTATAACTGCTATATAGCGTTAAAAATTTCGAAAACCGAATAAATAAAAATATACATAATAAAAAATAAGCAAATAAATAAGAAAAATATAATCATAATAAATAAATTAACAAATCGCTCACGCTAAAATAACCCTTAGAACTAATACAAATAAACATAAATAAGCAAAAACAATTAATAATGATGAATCTAAGTAAATAAATTAATTAAATAATAAACAAATTAAAAACTGTCACTAGCCAAAATAGCAGAATAGGCTACGGCAATCAATCCAAAAATTGGACGAATAAAAAGCTTTATCTTCCCAGACCAAAGCAAAATATTTAAGAAGCAACTGAAACAAATCCCCCAATTTTTTACTACGTTGTTAAATCATCGAAAACCTACAGGAATAAATAAATATAATATAAAATTAAAAATTAAAAACAATTAAAATAAATTAACCCAAATAAATAAATAAACAAACCACTAGCGCCAAAACAACCGCCAGAATGGATTACCCACAATCGACCACATGCCCATATATATATATATAAATAGTCGAGAAAAATCCAACACCCGCGGCCTGACGATTGCGTATAGCATGAAACAGCCTGTCGCCACTGAGTGTTAACTTTTATATATGTATATCGTCGTCGTCCTCGGCATCCGTCCTTCTCGAGAGACGATGGAGTAGGGCGGTGTGCTACGAGCCAGCGCGGGATATATGGACAACTAGGGCTGCCCGGACGTCTAGTTCCCCCTCTCAGATTTGCTAGCAGATTTCAAAGGAGGGATAAAACCATACATTTGGTACCATTTTTATGCAGGAATTTGCCGAAAAAGGTAACAAATACCGTCCATCCGCCTTAGGGCTCCACTCCGGGTTTGAATTCAGAGTTGTACTTCTAACCAGTTGCCATCCAAGGCTATAGAACCCAGACTGTCCTATAATATATCCTTGAATGCCAAATCGTCTAGAACTGGTTGTAACTAGACTAGTTGCCATTCAAGTATATATATATATATATATATATATATATATATATATATATATATATATATATATATATATATATTTGACAGACTTCTGTTCTATATCCTTGAATGGAAAATGTCTAGAAGAAATACAACTCTGAATATAATAATATTATTATAATATATTATTCTTAAGCTCATTAGACGTTGGCATTGAGCCTTCGGTGGATTTTATATTTTAAGCTTTTAGCCAATGTTAATCTATAGCATATAATATTACTATTCAAAAATCCTCATTCAAAAACGGCGGCAAATTAATAATAAATCGTATGACAGTAACAATTATATATTCATTAACCGTACGGGAAGTAAAACACTATGTTGAGATAATTAACCATTGGTAGACATGTTAAATTACAGTGTGACGTGTGTGTGTATGTATAAAAGGCAGCATGCGATTGTAACGAATGCACAGCCGCAATTTTCGACGGATTTGCACCAAAATTTACATGCACATGCTCCAAGTTAGCAGGAAGGCCAAGACCGACTTTGCATTTCCCAACTCCCATCGATAGTGGAAATAATCGATTTTTTCATGCTTCTACAGCAGTTTTCGTGTAGTTTGCGGCCATTTTCAATTGGCCAGAGTGAGAGCCAATAGCTGGCTGCCACGAATCGGCAGAAAGATTCTATTGGCCAGCGTGAGAGCTAACTGCTGACTGACACGAATTTGAACTAGCATGCAAGCATGGAAAAAAAAATCGATAGCTGCATTCGTCACAAGTTGGAAAAATTTAAATCGGCATGGCACTTTATTCCAATTTGCTCATTCGCTTGCTGAATCTTAACGTTAATTCTGATTCCGCAGAACTGGGTTAGGTGTAACAAAGTATTTGTTGTTAACATTCTTTTTTCATTCGGTTTTTCCAATTACGAGTCCTTTTTTAAAGCTGATCGTTTTGTGTTCATTTTGCTTAGTTCTTTTTTCGTAACAGATTTAATGTTTAGTATAGAGCTTAGAAAAAATTTGCAGTGTGAGATAGGTAAGAAGTAAGGCATGTAGCAACATCAGCACGGAAAAGGGCACTCCTTTAAAAGCAAGGAAGGGCAAAAATATTTTAAGTCAAGTGATATCGATTGCTGTATGAGTCGTACGATTTTTGAATCAAGCACGGGCAACGCCGGGCTATGCTGCTAGTAAGCCAATAAGAAAAATAGTTCTTTGAAACCTTTCGATGTTTTTGGCTGCTTTAAGCCGTGATGCGCTTAAAAGATTCAGAAATATATCCGCATATAAATTTGTCTTCATCATTCTCAGAACCAAAGTCGGTAATCTTGCTGCAGGCATCATCTGGTCGTACTTTTTGGCAAGATCTTGGAATATATAAGGACTTTAACGATACTTATATGCTAAAAACCAACTCTATAGCTGTTTACACTATTTTCATTATTTACATTGTTCGAACTTTTCTCCCCATCTTTATTGTCATGTTCACGGCGTTTCTGCCGTTGTACGCTCCGGCCTTCTTCAGGATCTGTCTATTTTCTGAGATGAGGTATTGTAATTATTTACACTGTTTATATTGTTCGGACTGTTGTCCTCATCTTTATTGTCATGTTCACGACGTTTTCTGCCGTTGGCCTTCTTCAGGACCTTCTATGTTCATAGATGAGATATTGTTAAAACTTTATTGAATTTATATTGTTCGAACTGTTGTCCTCATCTTTATTGTTATTTCACTATTTCTGCCATTGTAAAAAAAGAAGAATTTATCTGTCTATATTTCTGAACTATTGTCCCCATTTACAAGTTAATATTAATGTTCGGAATTCTTGTCCTCATCTTTATTGTCATATTCTTGGGATATTTCTGCCGTTGACGCTCCGCCTTCTTCAGGACCTGTCTATATTTCTGAAATGATGGCAGTATTAACTATTTACAATTTATTTTTTCTTTAAAATGTCCCCATCTTTTTATCATTTTCAGATGTTTTCTGAACTGTTGTTCCGGCCTTCTTCAGGACCTGTCTATATTTCTATGAGGTATTGTAAATATTATTCAACATAGTTCGAACTATTATCCTCATCTTTTATATATATATATATATATATATATATATATGTATGTGAATATGTTCTGTATGTATGTGTGTGTGTGGGACCAAATTTTCAGTTCTACACCCTCATTCAAAAAGGCAGCAAATTCATAATGAAACTTATGACAGTACAATTGAGATTTTTACGATATATATATATATATATATATATATATATATATATATATATAATATATATATATCTTACGGAAGATAAAACGCATACGTCAGTATGTTGAGATAATTAACTACTGGTAGACATGTTAAAATACTCGACGAATGAGACAAAAAGACAAATAATTCTCCTGGGTTTTAAATATGTTTTCAGATGTATTACGCCACATTTGCGCTTAAAAAAATTCGTTTCATATATATATATATATATATATATATATATATATATATATATATATGTCGAAGCTTTTTTTCTGTTGAAACATTGCAATGGGATAAACATAACATCCTGATGAAGGCTTCTTTTCGTTTTTCTCGCAAATGTTAAATAAATAAATCCTCTTTGCTTAAGCTGCCTCGTTCGTCTCTTGCTTATTTTCATTCTTGCTATTTTGGGTGGGGGAGCTTATGCAGGCGTGTTAATGACAGACAGCTATCGCCGTACACTCATAAGTATTTATTCAACGAATGGCTTGAATATAATACCGACTGTAGGCATGTGTGGGTGTATAAGAGATAGAGAAAAAGAGTTTAAGAAACAGGAATTGTGTTCAAATAGGCGAAAGATAGATCGATCTTAATATTTGACACTATGATACAGAATGGCAGGAGGACGAGTATATGACTGGATAGAAAGAAATAAATTAAATTATATATATATATATATATATATATATATATATATATATATATTTATATATATATAAAAAATAATCAAAAAAAAAAAAATGTTTTGGTTATGTTGATTTTTTTAAAAGGATATATTACACTTTTCCATATTTTTGTTACACGGGTTTCCGGTCTTGCGGCCTTCATCTGGCAAATAGTTATATTTCCACATATTATTAAAAGAAATAATTTCCTCATTTTTTCCGATGTTTAACCATTGACTTTTTTTTCTGTAGTAGTAACTCAAATGGTTTTCTTGGACTGTCCAAGAAAAAAACATTGCACCAGTCCAAGAGAAACAGGAGAGTTTACGGGACAGTCTTTGAACTGCTCACTGGTAAAGCTTGACAGTGTGTTCGTGAAGCGTTACAATTTTCGTATATTACGTGGCGTAACGTCCATCACAGAAAATGGCCGTAGGACTAATAAGACAACAGTGATGCAATCACGGATAATGAAATATTTTTGAAGGCAAAACAAATTTTATCATACACCCTGAATATAGATTCATATTACTGCAAAGCACTGCAAATGATTTAATCAGAGGGAAAAAATAGAAATCGATTACCCGGTATCCTCCATTGGGTCTAAAACTGACCGTACGGTGAAAGAAAAGAATTTCGATTAATTTGCACAAAGATGAAGTTGGGGGCGGGGGCTGTTGTTTTTTGGTAGTTGGTGAGTGATAAGGTAAGATCTATATTCTTATATAAGCGTGAACCTGCTTCTATGTCTACATTTCAGTGGTAGTTCTCTACTTTAATAGTTTGCATTGATCACTATGTTTTTTATGATCATTATGTTCATACAATGACCATTATGTTTATAGAATGATAATTGTATAATACAATGATTATTGATTGCATTGATCATTATATTGTAATGTAATATTTTGCATTGATCATTATATTTACTTATAACGATGATTGTATAATACAGTGATCATTGTTTGCATTGATCATTGTATTGCAATTTAATAGTTTGCCCTGATCATTATATTTAATTATAAAAATGATCATTGAATAATACAATGATCATTGTTTGCATTGCTCATTGTATTGTAATTTAATAGTTTGCATTGATCATCATATTTATTTCTAACAGTGATCATTGTATAATAAAAAAATGATTTTGTATTTAAATTTAATAATTTGCATAGATCATTATATTTATTTAAAATTTAATAATTTGTTTGCATAGAAATCAATTTGATATTTATTTTTATAACAATGATCATTGTATAATACAATGATCATTGTTTGCATTGATCATTGTATTGTAATATAATAGTTTGCATTGATCATTATATTCATTTATAACAATGATCATTGTATAACACAATGATCATTGTTTGCATTGATCACTGAATTGCAATTTAATAGTTTGTATAGATCATTATATTTATTTACATTGATCATTGAATTGCAATTTAATAGTTTGCATAGATCATTATATTTATTTATCACAATGATTATTGTATAATACAATGATCATTGTTTACATCGATCATTGAATTGTAATGTAATAGTTTGCATTGATAATTATATTTATTTATCACAATGATCATTGTATAATATAATGACCATTGTTTGCATTGATCATTGTGTTGTAATTTTTTCCTCAAAATATAGCCAGCATCTATCTTTAAAGCGATTAGGGATATTTGCAAAACCTATAAGTTTCCAATCTATCTACGGGTTTAGACTCTTATACTTCAATTACCAAAAATTCTTTGAAAGGAGTGTTTACAGTTTTAATCTATGTTAGAAAAATCGATTGAGCTCTCTCTCTCAAAACAGTTTTATATCTGATATTACTGGGATTGTTATTATATACTAACATATCTATTACCTGTAAATATATATATATATATATATATATATATATATAAATATATATATATATATGTGTGTGTGTGTGTATGTGTGTGTGTGTGTGTGTGTGTGTTTTTCATTTTAGTTCCGTTTCATCTTCAATCGAAACACCTCAATTCAACAATTTTAATAATTATTTGGATGGTTTTACTCTCGTTTTTTTTTGAAATATGAAACTCTTATGTAGCGAAGGAATCATATTTTTTAAACAAAAAAAAATATTATAATATAAGCTCTACTTCTGTATGGAGCACTGTCTTCTTAAAAATAAAACAAAAAATAATAAGGAACTCCGGATTATGCACCCAACGTGTTTGGTTCTATTTTCTGCATACCTTCGCACTCATATATATATATATATATATATATATATATATATATATATATATATATATATATATATATATATATATAAGTTTTAAATGTGCTATATTTTGTGGGATAAAGTGCTCAATATCAGAGATAGATCGTTCTTAAATTCAAAGTTCAAGTTGAACCCTTTATTTCACTCACTGGGGTAAACTGTTTCAGTTCCTCGTGCCATGTTTAATGGATATCAGTTATCAGTTATCTCCTGTTAATTCACCTCTCCAAGTCCTCCACTGCCTTAACCGGGTACTGAACTCACAACTCTTTGGGTCCTGTCTCTGGATCTAACCAACGCCTTTATCCACTTAAGGAACTAGAACAGTCTACTCCTACGAGCAAAATAAAGGGTTCATGTCGTCATTCCAACCCCCTGAAGAAGGCTGGAGCGTACAACGGTCGAAACGTTGTGATAGATATGGCAACAAAGATGAGGAAAATAGTCTGAATAATGTAAAAAAAAAAGTTGTTAACTATCTGTACGTAGAATTAAATCTTCAATCTTACAGTGTCACCCCAGGCATGAAACCAAACATAAAAATTAAACCCCAATTAGTATAAGCGTAACGAATTTCGAAAAACGAAACCTAGTACTAAAAAATTTGAAACAACTGATTTTGTTTCGTTTAGGGTTTATCACACTTTGTTGGATTATTTAAACCAGAAACCTATTTTGAATTGTAAAAATAATTCTGCATTGTGTGAGTAAATAATCACACGAAGGAAAGATAATAATTAGGACAAGAACAACACATATAAGATTCGTCAGCGGCGCGTAGAATAATTAGTCAACTGCTAGAAGTAAAGCGAAATAAATGGTTCAGTTCGAAATTCCAACCATCTGAAGAAGACCGGAGTGTACTACGGCTGAAACATTGTGATAAATATGGCAACAAAGATGAGGACAATAGCCCGAATAATGTAAATAGTGTACATTATACCTCATCTCAGAAATATAGAACAGATACTGAAAAACAAAACGTTGTAATAAATATGGCGACAAAGATGAGGACAATAGTCCGAATAATGTAAATAGTGTACATAATACATCATCTCAGAAAAATAGACAGATATAGAAAGGCCGAAACGTTGTAATAAATATGGCGATAAAGATGAGGACAATAATTTTTTAAATGTAAATGAAAAACACATATCTCATCTCAGAAATATAAACAGATAAAGAAAATCGAAACGTTGTAATAAATATGGCGACAAAAAGATGAGGACAATAGTCCGAATAATGTAAATAGTGTACATTATACCTCATCTCAAAATATAGACAGATACTGAAAGGCCGAAACGTTGTAATAAATATGGCAACAAAGATGAGGACAATAGTCCGAATAATATAAATAGTGTACATAATATCTCATCTCAGAAATATAGACAGATACAGAAAGGCCGAAACGTTGTAATAAATATGGCGACAAAGATGAGGACAATAGTCCGAATAATGTAAATTGTGTACATAATACCTCATCTCAGAAATATAGACAGATACTGAAAGGCCGAAACGTTGTAATAAATATGGCGACAAAGATGAGGACATTAGTCCGAATAATGTAAATAATTGTACATAATACCTCATCTCAGAAATATAGACAGATACTGAAAAAGCTGAAACGTTGTAATAAATATGGCGATAAAGATGAGGACAATAGTCCGAATAATATAAATAGTGTACATAATACCTCATCTCAGAAATTGATGTGGCGCCAATGTTGGGACCACATTTTTAAAAATATTCAACCCAATTTGATGTAAGAAGATTATATTAACAACAGGTTATAGATAGTGTAAGGGATCTTATATATGTTATTCTCTCTTAAAATCTAAAAATGCTATGTCGCCTACTTAATATTGGCCTTAAAAGATATCTTGTTAGGTATTTGTTCCGAAAATCTCACAATAAAAATATAATCAGATTTTTTTATTATTACTAATTTCGACTTCTATTCAAAGCCGAAATACTCTTGAATTCTTTTTTGAGCAAGCTTTTTTGGTAATAGCCTCATTTGTTGTTCTTTTTTTTTTTTGCTATCGTCAGACCATCATCCCTATACAGACCGCGGTCGTTTATATGAACCCTGCCTTGTTAGATATCATATAATATGTAACCTATTAAAATCCGAAATCTCAGCTCTATCGAACGCAACTTGTGGTACAACAAATTCGTCTTTTTTTAATGTTTTGAGTCACAATAATGGAAGTGAACCATTATGGAATATGTATACGGCATAATAATGGATCCATTACATTCACTTACGTGATAATACCGTTGGGAAACGTATGAATCCTTTCCTTCATCTCCCAGCTATGGGAAAATAGCAAAACAATAGTTGGATTGTAACTGGTCTACCACAGAAAGAAATGGCAACCTACTGCAGGAAAAATATGCCTAGTAATTCATGTATTGAAAGATACATTTATTTTTAAAATGGTATCACGTCATTCTCATAACTTACTGATTGCAGGCACGATTAATGAATTTGGAATAGGAAAGCCGAATCGAATCCATTACATTCACTTACGTGCTAATGTCCTTTTTCTTAAGGTATGAATTCTTCTCTTCTCAAGTTATGGGTAAATAGTAGGACAGACTGGGTTCTATAGCCTTGGATATTTCTTTCTATGAGGAGAAAACCCCTATCGTTTCGAGATCTTGTGGCGTGCATTAAGAGGTCTCTTGTATTCGGTTCTTTCAAATTAATGGATGGTTCTGCATTTTTACCTATCACCACTATAAATCATATCTCATTTAATTTGTCAGGCTGTTTATTCCTTCTTTCTTGATCTGCTTTACCTTCATACATTTTTTCGAAGGAATTGAGACGGTTTATAAATATATATATATATATATATATATATATATATATATATATATATATGTGTATGTGTGTGTGTGTGTGTGTGTGTAAAAATTTCAAATGGATTTTGTCCAAAACAGGACAATATAAAAAAAAGGAAAAAAATATCATAGTCGTCGTCTTTCTGTTAAGATTTTATTTTGTGACAAGTATTTGCGTATGAGACCAAAAACGTTATTGGTGTCTCAAAATTTTTGGAATAAGGGAGATCCTGAATATTCGCCAGGTTAGCAGAAGAATCAGGCAAGTTCATGGACGTGAAGGGATACAGTTCAATGCCTAATAAACAAAAGTGTCATTTCGGAGAACCTAATGAATATTCATGAGCACCGCATACCAAAAGATTTGAAAAGCCAATAATACTTTTCCACTTGCATATAACTACGCTTCAGAGAAAAACAACCTTACATTTGACTTGATAATGTATCTCAGAGGACGAAACGCGTTGATAATGTTTCCTTAATCTTTTTTCATATATATATATATATATATATATGTGTGAAAAATTATCGTGATTGTGTGTAGAAGAGTAAAAATGATTACTGACATCGTCTGTCTTCAATAGAGATATTTTCTTTCTTGAAAAAGAATCACTGAATTTCCATTTTTTGTTCCACAACGTAATAATTTGAATTATTTATCATTCTTTCCCAACGTATTGAGAAATCAGATTTCTATGTGACAGAAAAAAAAATTTCTAATACTGTTTTGAAGTGGACGTTTATATTGGAAAACGGATCTTCCAAGAACTTCTCTAGGGATTCGGGGTGATGGTACCGGATTGTATGGTAGTCTAGTATTAGGGTTAAGGAAATTGATCGAAAATCTATCTATCTATCTATCTATCTATCTATCTATCTATCTATCTATCTATCTCTATCCCATTCATATCTATCTATCTATCTATCCCAGTCTGAACAGATTTCACCACACGTTCTCTCTCTCTCTCTGTCTCTCTCTCTCTTTCTATATCTATATGAAAAGATCTCTCTCCTCTCTATCTATAACAGTTTGAACTGATATCTCACTATATATATATATATATATATATATATATATAACGGATATCTCTCGCTCTCTTTCACTATCTATCGTTCTATATATCCAAGTGGATGGATATCTATCTATCTATCTATCTATCTATCTATCTATGTAAGTTTAATATGTTTCTTCTCTCTCACTTACTCTCACCCTCCATCTCTCACTATATATATATTATATATTTTTATATATTATATATATATATATATATATATATATATGTCTCTATCATAGTGTCTATCTATCTATCTATGCAAATAGCTGAATAAATCACTCACTCTCCTTCTCTCTCTCTCTATATATATATATATATATATATATATACATATATATATATATATATAAATGGTCAATATATATATATATATATATATATATATATATATATATATATATATAAATTTCCAAGAGGACAGAATCCAGGTAAAAAAATATCTAGGACAGAGTAAGAATATAATATAATATTAGTTTTAGAGCCTTTTATATTATATATATATATATATATATATATATATATATATATATATATATATATATATATAAAATGAACTGTCCATCTCCTCGCTCTCTATCTATCTATCTATCTATCTATCTATCTATCTATCTATCTATCTATCAAAGTTTGAATAGATCTCACTCTCTCTTTATCTATCTATCCACCTCTAAACAAATCTCACTCTGTCTCTCTCTCTCTCGATGTAGATACCACAGCAAGTATTGGTAAAACAAACGTAAATCCTGCCAACTGTAGAAAGTAATTAAAAATTTAAAAATAGAAACCAAAAAATAAATGCAATAGAAATCCGATAAAAATAGGAAACGGAATTCGATTTATTTATTTTATTGAAGCTATAAAATTGGTGGTTTCGATCTTTAATTCATATAAACATATTCTTTAATCAATTCACACAAGCAAGGGAATAAAGTCACTAAGATGAAAAGGGTTACTGAGTATTACGGCATATGAGAAAAACTCCAATGAAAGAACAAGTATTAGGAAGACAGAAGATAACGATTGACATTCCATTTAAATTGTTGAAGCTCAAATTTGTCTGAGAAGCAAGAAGCCCGAAGCGAGTTTCATAAGCCAGAACTATGAGAAAAGAAACTACTAACATATAACTAGTGGTTACATCTAGCCATTTCAACTGCAAAATGATGAGACTTAACCGCCAATCAAGTACTACACTTAAATTCATAAATTCTAAATACCATAGCGGAAAGTTCATCAGAACAATTACCATGAATTTATAACCAGGATGCGATGGGTAAACACTCGCCATTTTTATATTTTTAATATCGCGCATGCGCGTTGTGTCTTTCTTTTATTTTTAGACTGCACACTATAATAAGGTAAGCTGGGCATCGTCTGTGAGAAAAAGAGCAAGATGACGTAGTTCACTCCGGCAGAAATGTGAAAACGGCATGCTGTACTGCTTGGCATTCACACAGGAGGCTCCAATACGAATATTTCAGAGTGTTTGGGTTACAATCTAAGGATAGTGCATACGCAAAGAGTTAGATGAGTCTAATGTTGATTACGAAGGTACAGCAGCTCGGCAAAATCACTCTGAGCGTTCTGTAAGAAAAGAAGACCCGAATTTCTTGGTGAGGGTCACAGACTCAACAGGAAGGCCTACATGAAGAGCTAGTGCTGAACTGGGTCAAGAGCATGGCTGCTGGAAGACCCTATACATGGTAAACAGGATTCTGCCAGCCTAACTCTTCAGACTGCAATTCTTTTGATTATTATGTGGGACGCATTTGAGCGAGAGACCAACAAAAATCCTTGTACCACGAAAGATAAATTAAAGGCAAGGATTATGGCAGCGTTCAACAATTTAAACAAGGAAATTGTCCAGATGAGTTGCAGAAAATTCTGAAGTCGTTTGGTGGCGGCTAATGGCGATTTTATTGAATAAATTTACTCTTTAAGTATTTAATGAATTTTTTAAAAAATTTAAATTTCTGTAAAACTTTTCATTTTTTGCGTAAATTAGACGACAATTAATGCCTCGCACCATATATATATATATTTATATGAAGAAATATATATATATATATATATATATGAAGAACTATATATATATATATATATACATACATATATATATATATATAAAATGTCACATTAAGTAAAAATTGGCGACAGGCTGTTTCATGTTAGACGCAATCGTCAGGCTACGATATATATGTTTTTTTTATCCGCTATTTATACAATATATACAGATATAAATGGAGTGACGATTGCGTCTAGCATGAAACAGCCTGTCGCCTCTAAGTGTTGACTTCAATGTTCACTTTTATATTTACACATGCTCTGTCTCTGATATTGAGCACTTTATCCCATAAATATGGCACACCTTAATACCATATTTCTTCATATATATATATATATATATATATATATGAAGAATCGTCCTGGGTAAGACATTAAACTACATACGCGTCCTGGGTAATACGATAAATTACATCCAGCAGCAATGCCTCTGATCAGGATGTTTTGAGGAGCGTGTAACCACCTCTTAATTGCTGGTGTTCCCAGGTCCACGATAACCCAGGGTGGTAGCACCTGTTAGGGTCCCAGCTATGGGCAAAGAGTTAACTATTACCAGCAATACTGTTTTGAAAAAAATTATAAAAATACAATTTTGAAGCAAATATATTACCAGAAACAGATTTTTGAGAAAAATAAAATATTAACAGCAATAAAAAATGTTGTTCGCATTAAATAACCCATTGAGGTTCTATATGTCGTAAAACAAAACAAACCAAACAAATTAAACCAACCAAGGAAGACATATTCTATTCATACGAATCTATCCTAAAAATGTTGGCATTAAATAAATTATTGAGGTTAATATGCCGTAAAACAAAAAACAAATCCTAAACCAAACATAATTCTAAACAAAAAATGTAATTAAATCCCATTTTCATTTCAACAAATCTTATCTAAACCAAAGAATATTTCATAACAATCTACATTAAAAATAACCCATTGAGGTTGATATAAAACAAAAATCTAAACCAAAACAAACCAAACAAATCCTAAACCAAAATAACCCATTGATGAATGCATCATTCTATTCTTCACCAAAATAATGCATCCTATTCAAAATCTATCCTAAAATGTCATTAAATAATCCATTGAAGTTGATATGCACGGTCAAACAAAAAACCAAACAAATCAAACCAAAGAATATATTCTATTCAAATATGGTTTTACCAAATAATTTATTGATGGGATAAAAATCAAATCAAATCATAAGAAATAGGTTTTACGTATGTAAATATAAATGCTTATCTGATAGAACGTATGTACTATTGTCTATTTTGTATTATTACAAACGTCGGAACTGAACTCCATTCTTTTTCATTTCATATATATATATATATATATATATATATATATATATATATATATATATATATATATATGTATGTGTGTGTGTGTGTGTATGTGTTAATGTGTGTGTTCTTTCATCATTTCACCCTGTTTTCAATAATCCCATTAAGACTGTATTCGGTTAATGAGCAATAATCCCCAAAAACTGAAAAAAACAATTTTTAGAAGAAAGAACAATAAAAGAATAGGAATTTAGAAGCCATCCCTCAACCCTTACCTCACAGCCATAGCTTTGCCATTCTTTCACTGCTATATCGAAGAGAGAAGATAACGATTTAGATTGCATTTAAACCTTTAAAAATCCAAGAGTATTTAGAAAGCAAGAAGCCGTTAGATAGTTCCACAAGCAAGAAATGCGAGAGAAAAAATACTTTTAACATTGAACCTACGGTGAAAACTAAAGCATAGAATTCAGCTTATCAGTTTTTCGTGGAAATTACGATGTTTCACCTTTGAGGAAAGGGGATGTATAGTGGGAAATGCTCCCTCCCCTACAAGACTGCGTAAATGGCTGCAATATTCTTATTGAGTTTTTCTCAATCTTTTTACGTTTTGGAACCCCTGACATAGTTTCTATGTCTCAGGGACACCCACCGCCAAATAAAAATGATTACACTCAGCCCCCACCTACTTGCGGTTCAGTATTCGCCGGTTCACAGATTCGCGGATTTTCTGTAGTGCATATGTACTTGTTATTCGCGGAAACCCCGAATATTTAAATGTTCATTTCTGAAGAACATATGTACAAATTATTCACAGAACCTTCTCGATTCACGTATTTTTTTTCAACAGAACTTATTTAAAACATTCTTGTATTATTTTCCTGTTATTTAAATGACTTAAAACAGTTCATTTTTATGATAAAAATTGACACAAGTGTACATCTTCATTGTATAAAAACAAAGGCAAAATCATGCGTAGTGCTTAGGCTTTTTTTTTTTTTTTTGTTAGGGTCTGCGTCTGAGGTCTTAAAAGTGGTTTATGCTAAGTCTGGGGGTATCATCACAGTTCTGTTTATAAAAAATGTTTTAAACTTTATATTTTATGTCTTGCTAAACATATTTTATACATTATTTGCATTGGTTGAATCGATCTATGCGTAATTAAAAACAGTTATTGTACGTATGAAAGAAAATTTACGCTAAGTGTATGGTCGCCAATACTATTTTTCAAAAATGTTTTAAAAAGAGTCTGAAATGTTTCTAAAGTGTTTAGGATGAAAGTTTAAGACATATGAGGTTTTAACAATCAAAATAGATACTTATAAGCACTTTTGGGGAGGTTGCAAGTATCCGCGGATTCTAACTATTCACGGCCGGGTTTGATCCCTAACCCCCGCGAATACGGGGGATTCACTGTATATACCTTTATTAATATCTATGTTCTTTATATTCTTTTCGTAGGTCATGTAGTAAATATAATAAGGAACACTGTGCCTGCGTCTTGTACTCGAGTGAGTCACGCAGCGATCACAAATACGCCAAGAGTCCTCACCGACGAAAGCGGTTTCGCACTGATGCTATAAAGACATCGTTAAATACATTCCCTGTCTATATCTATAATGTTTGCGTGTATATATGTGTGTGCGGGATCGGATGTTGTTTATGCGCTTCCACAGTTTTTTTTTTTTTTTTTGCCGATTTCGATTTTTTTTTATTGTTTGATAGATAATTCTTAAATGCTGGTTTTGAGTCAAAATTGTCTGGAAAAAATTACAACGTTAAATGTGAAAAATCTAAAAAAAAAAAAATGGTCAAAATCAAAGGCAAAATTTAGTGTCTGTAAAAAAACAACGTACAATTTAGAGAGTTGAAATCTAACGCAAAAGATTATTAGAAATTTAAAAAATATATATTCTAAATAAAAATTATTGTATATTATTATGGCGGTGCATGGAAGAGATTCCGTCAGTGAATGTGATAAACCCAACGGGATCGAAACTCGGCTTCGCAATTAACAATTCCGAACCATTATCAATTACACCCTCCGCACATCCAAGCTTACATTACCTGGTATTTCCAATCGGTCATTCATCTAGGGTCGACTTAACTTCGGTGATCATACGGAAAACGATGTTTCAACATGATATGACCGTAAGCCGGAACATGGCAGAAAAAGCTGGACATTTTCCTGATAGGTAGAATGGGCCAACCGTTTTACCAACATCTTTAGCGATGGATCGCATATGAGTGCCTCTTGATGTCTAGAATGGATTTGGGTCCCAATAGATCCGCTTTGAGAATGTAACTGTTCATTGGAACTAAAAGACTCTCAGATATTTTGTCAGATGTCTGTCACGCCTGATTCCTTTCAACCAGTGTAAGAATTTTTCCTGCATGCTCCTGACCTGCCAAATTGATTCACCATGAATAAGGTTTCCATTTCACTGAAGCAAATGTTAAAAGCATGAGAGCGTTATCACCTCCTCTATCTAGACCTTTCTTTTCTTCTTTCTTTATTTCTTTTTTCTTACGTCTTTCTTTCTTTTTCTTTATTCCTTTCTTCGTTCTTTCTTTCTTTTTGTCTTTTTTCTTTCTTCTTTCTTTCTTTCTTTCTTTGTTATTTTTGTTTCTTTTTTTCTTCTTTCCTACTTTTTTCTTTCCTCTTTCTTTCTTTCGTCTTTCATTCTCTCTTGTTTGTTTGTTTTTTCTTTCTTTCTTTCTCTGTCAAATTGATTCACCATAAATACGGTTTCCATTTCACTGAAGTTATCATCTCCTCTAACTTTCTTTTCTTCTTTCTTCCTTTATTTTTTTCTTTTTCTTTCTTTCTTTTTCTTTCTTTCTTTCTTCGTTCTTTCTTTCTTTTGTCTTTTTTCTTTCTTCTTTCTTTGTTATTATTTCTTTCTTTTTTCTTTCTTTCTTTCTTTCTTTCTTTCTTTCTTTCTTTCTTTCTTTCCTTCCTTCCTTCCTTTCTTTCTTTCTTTCTTTCTACTGTCTCTCTTTCGTCTTTCATTCTCTTTCGTTTGTTTGTTTGTTTGTTTGTTGCTTTCTTTTTCTTTTTTCTTTCTCCTTTCTTTTTCTTTCTTTTTCTCTCTTCCTTATTCTTTCTTCTTTCTTTCTTTCTCTTTCCTTTTTTCTTTCTTTTTCACTCTTCCTTTCTTTCTTCCTTTCTTCCTTCTTTCTTTCTCTTTATTTTTAAGTATGTTTTATTTTTCTCACTGAATCCAAATCCTCTTACTTTCTAAACGTCTACCGCGGGTTCCTCTTGGGCCTTGTAATGGGCGAACATCATTGCAAAAAAAAAAAAAAAATAACCTCAAACTTATTCTTTGTCTTTTTTGTATTTTAATCGTCTTTCAAATTTCTGTAGGCATTCTTCTTTATTGATATCATCTTCCTCATCTTCTTGTTTTACTCCCCACCACCCTTTTTCCATTCTGGCATTTCTTTCTTCCTTCTTGCTTCGTTTTTTTTTTCCTTCTTGTCATCTCAATCTAATTCTCCTGCTCTTTCTAATTTTTTTCTTTTTTCCTTAATTATTTTTCAGCCTGCAACTTCTATCGCATAGCAGGAACATTGCAAGTCTCTCTTGCTTTATCTTCATTTCCATGGCAAATGTTTTGACGACCGACCTTCCTTATTTCCACCAGATTTTATTTTCGCAAGCTAAAGCCGGACAGGCAAAGTTTACAGGGACGAATAATCTCATTTTCCTTCTTCTTCCATTAGTAAGAAGGAATATCCACTCGAACAGGTTCTTCCGGCAAACCGTATCTTTGTGGAACTAACTTTCAAGAGGAAGCTCTAATGACTCCTACAATGATAACCTGTTCAAGTCTCGGGTTAACCTTAATCTTTCACATATGCCCTCATAAATTACGCTGCATACCCTTCTTAATCTTACTTCCTTCAGTAATTCTCTATCTTGAGTGATTCTTGAGCCTTGTATATATTGTATATTAGTGAAAAAACCTTCGTTTTACCCTGATTTTCTTTCCTTACACCATTTACCTCATTCTTCGTCCCGTCCTTCATTGTACCTTGTTCTTCTTTCCATACGTCATTTACCCTGTTCTTCGTTCCGTTTTTCATTTTACCCTGTTCTTCTTTTCATATATCATTTACCCTGTTCTTGATTTCATCCTTCATTTTACCCCGTTCTTTTTTCATACATCATTTACCGTGTTCTTCATTCCCTCCTTCATTTTACCCTGTTCTTTTGTCCTTACATCATTTATCCTGTTCTTGATTCCATTCTTCATTTTACCCTGTTCTTTTTCATACATTATTTACCCTGTTCTTCATTCCCTTCCTTCATTTTACCCTGTTCTTCTTTTCATACATCCTTTACCCTGTTCTTCATTTCGTCTTTCATTTTGCCCACTTTTTTTTCATACATCATTTACCCTGTTCTTCATTCCATCCTTCATTTTACTCTGTTCTTCACATTTTCCTGTGGCATTTTTTCCTTTCTACTGCCTTTCCAGATCGCTTCCTTTTATATTTTTCCTCGCCATATTATATTAATATTGAATTCCAATTTCCCACTGATCACCATTTTTATTTTGTTTTATTTTTATTTTTTGCTTCGATCTTTTCTCTTCCTGCTCGAAATATACTTCTTAAACTTCTTTTTCTTCTCGCTAAAGAATTCATGAGGCCCGTGTGATATTGTCACCTTGTTCGGTGGGGACATGATGGATTTGACTTATACTCTCGACGGGTGACGACATTTCAGTACTTTTCATGTTTCACTATTCCGTTAGAAAGGAAAAAAAAGGGCCGCTTTTTCTCATTTTCTGTCAAAAATATTCAAGAGATTGTTTTTATTTTGCTTCGTTTTTTTCTTTGATTTTTTTTTTATTTATTTGCCTTTTTTTTCTATTTTTCTTCATAATTCTCGTATTTTCACAGTTATCCTGTCTTTGTTTGTCTGTTGTGTTCTTTCTTTTTTTATTATTTTAATAATTCCTCTTTTTCTCTTTCGTTTTGGTATATCTTTGTTGTGCATTCGTTCCTTATTTCTTTTTCGCTTTTACTCTTCCCTTCTCTTATTTTTGTCTTGTTTTCTTTCTTTCATTAATTCTTTTTTTTAGTTCTTCGTCTTTTCTATTTTCTTCACTTCTTCTCCAACTCTGATTATTTTTTTTATTTTTCTTTCCTTCGTTCTCTGTACTTTACGTTATTTCTTATTAATTCCTTCCTTACTTCCTTTGTTATGTATTCCGTTCTCAGATTCTTTCTTTCTTTCTTTCTTTCTTTCTTTCTTTCTTTCTTTGGTGTCTCTTCTATTTTCTTTACTTTTACTTCCTCTTTGTCCTATATCTTCTTTCTTACTGTCCTTATGCTGTTATTCGACCGTTTCTTTCTTTCTTTGTTTCTTAGTTTGTTTGTTTGTTTCTTTTTTTTTTTTTTTTTTGAAAACAACTTGTCTCTTCTATTGTTTTTATTTTATTTTCCCTTTTTATTTTCTTTTAGCTTTTCTCTTTTCTTTATTCCTTTTTTTCTTTTCTGTCCTTATATCTTCTTTTCGGCCAAATTTTTTTTTTCTTTTTTCCTTTTTTTTGTCGTCTTTCTTTTTTTTTTTTTTTTTTTTTTTTTGGTGTCTCTTCCGTTGTTTTTAGTTTTATTTTCTATTTTTTTCTTTCTTTAATTTCTTTTTTGTTTATTCCTTTTTTTCTTTTTGTCCTATGTATCTTTTTTTTTTTGCCATTTCTTACTTTTTTTTTCTTTCTTTCTTTTTTTTTCTTTATTTCTTTTTTTTCTTTTTAAATCTTTTTTTTTTTTCTTTCTTTTTTGGTCTCTCTTCCGTTGTTTTTTTGTTTTATTTTCTCTATTTTTCTTCTTTTTTCTTTAAATTCTTTATTCCTTTTTTCTTTCTGTCCTTATATCTTCTTTTAATATTTCTTTTCTTTTTTCCTTTCTTTCCTTTCTTTCTTTCTTTTTTTCTTTCTTTTTTTGGTGTCTCTTCCGTTGTTTTTAGTTTTATTTTCTCTATTTTTCTTCTTTAGCCTTTCTTTTTTTTATTCCTTCTTTCTTTCTGTCCTTATATCTTCTTTTCGGCCATTTCTTTCTTTTTTCCTTTCTTTCTTTCTTTCTTTATTTCTTTTTCTTTCTTGTTTTTTTGCGTCTCTTCCGTTGTTTTTAGTTTTATTTTCTCTATTTTTCTTCTTTAGCTTTTCTTTTCTTTATTCCTTTTTTTCTTTCTGTCCTTATATCTTCTTGTCGGCCATTTCTTTCTTTCTTTCTTTCTTTCTTTCTTTGGTGTCACTTTCGTTGTGTTTCCTTATACTTTCCCTATTTTCATCTTTACCATTTCATTCTCTCTCTCTTTCTCTTTCTCTCTCTCCCTCTCTCTCTCTTTCTATCTTTCGAAACCTTTTTTCCTCCCACATTATCCTTTGTAAATGTCCTCCTCTTCTTACCCCGTTATCCCTTCTTTTCCTCCTTGAGAACATCGATGAAAACGATCTTTTTACTTTGCTGCCTTTACAGTTGCCTCCAGATGATGGATGACAGAGCCACACTGCAGGTGACTATTTCCTTCTCTCGCCCTCTCTGTTTGTCTCTTTGTCCTTCTTGAATTATTTACCAGCCTCGTTTTAATTTCTTGAAAAATCCTTCCAACATCTTGAACGCCAGTGCATTCGTCACACACAATTCAAACCAAGAAGCAAACAAGGCAATCATTCAAAAACAAAGTCACGCGCACACGGCCTGACAATAATCCAAAAGACAAAAAAGGTTCGGATATAAAAGTCGCAAAACCAAAAAAAAAAAAAAAAGATGAAAAGTTAAATAAAACCACAAAATATGTCATATATCAAAATTCTCTTTTTGTCGCCTTCCTGAAATCGCGATCTAGAAAGATTTTAGGAAGTTAGATTTTTATTTTTTTTTATTTTTATGGAAGACAATCCAAGTAAATAGAAGATTTCTTTTCAAGCGTTAACACTTCGATTTATATCATCAAAATAAACTAAAAACCATTATACGTGTATTCAATCAAAATTGTTTCACTTGCTCTTTGATTATTATTATTATTATTATTATTATTATTATTATTATTATTTAATATATTCTTCCACCCGCTTCCTGTTCTCCCTTGTCTTTCTTCCTGCTTGTTTCATTCTTCTTCTTCTTCTTCTTCTTCTTCTTCTTCTTCTTCTTCTTCTTCTTCTTCTTCCACTCTTCCTCCTGATTCTTCTTCTTCTGATTCGTCTTCGTCTTCTTCCTCTTCCACTCTTCCTCCTGATTGTTCTTCTTCCTCCTCTTCTTCTTCTTCTTCTTCTTCTTCTTCTTCTTCGTCTTCTTCTTCTTCTTCTTCTTCTTCCACTCTTCCTCCTGATTGTTCTTCTTCTTCTTCGTCTTCTTTCCTTCTTCTTCTTTTCTTCTTCTTCTTCTCTCCCTCCTGATTCTTCTTCTTCTTCTCCTGATTCGTCTTCTTCTTCTTCGTCTTCGTCTTCTTCCTCTTCTTCTTCTTCTTCTTCTTCTTCTTCTTCTTCTTCTTCTTCTTCTTCTTCTTCTTCTTCCACTCTTCCTCCTGATTCTTCTTCTTCTTCCACTCTTCCTCCTGATTGTTCTTCTTCTTCTTCGTCTTCCTCTTCTTCTTCTTCGTCTTCTTTTTCTTCTTCTTCTTCTCTCCCTCCTGATTCTTCTATTTCCCTTTAACGTATTCTTCTACCCGAATTTTTTTTACATTGTCCTTCTTCCTGCTTGTTTCATTCTTCTTCTTTTTTCTACTATTAATAATCCTTCATTCTCTACATCTTCTTCTTCTACTAGTACTACTACTACTACTTGTTATTATTATTATTATTATTCTCGTTCTTCTTCTTCAATATTTTTTTCTTTGATATATTCTTCTACCCGTAACTGTAAGAAAAACGAATACTCTAAAATAATCTCTCTGCATACAAAGCAGTCAGTGCTAACTCTGACCCTAACCCATGGCTAACGAGACAGATTTTTTCCTCTGGTAGGTTGCTATTTCTTTCTACTGTAGACCAGCTGCTATCAAAACCCGATCTGTCCTGTTATTTACCTATAGTAGGAGGAATAAGCAGGGGGTTACTACCTTTCCCAAGAGTATTAACACGTAAGTGAATGCAACGGATTCGACTGGAATTTGAACTCGTCTATCAGATTCCTCAATCCGAGCCGCTATCCATTACTTCACCGTGCCTCCCCCATAAGATACAACCGTTTATAAAACGCCAATAAGTGATTTAAAACAATTGATTTCAGTCATTAACGTTTTAGATATTCCTGTGGTACATTTGATAACGTACTGTTCACTCTGATGTCCTATATAAAATGTATATGGTCGTTCATTGTCATACTAGAGAGGTTACTTGTCCCAGTTATCCCAAGAACGAAGCCGCCTGGACTTCCAACTCCTAGAAGGTCACCCAAGGTGGTAAGAAGAAGGATCAAACTGAATGCGACCAAACCAAGAAGATCCCAACGGCGGAATAACATTAAAACGATCTCAACGGCCAATCCAGTTGAAGAGGGAAGAGCCTTCTTCTGCCAAAAGCGGACCTTGACTGAGCAAACATCCGACAGCCAGATGCAACCAGGTTTGCCATATCTCGCCTGTCTCAATCCCACTTTGAGCTGCGAGGAAGGCGCTTTTGGACAAGTGTGGGGGCATCATACTATCTTTGATTCACAGTCATCCCAGCCACCGCCACCAAAGGGAGAGGAAGGGGAATAGGAAAGGAGGATGACGATCGTGATGCTAGAGGCGTGACGATCACCAGACATTCCAGCGTAAATAAACGTTGTTATTTCGTCTTGTTTAGGTTTTGGGCGAACGAAATCACTTCGCCATGTTGGATAGAAATGGTTTACAGTTTCAACGTAGAGGACAGAATTCCTTGTGTAACAATTCTGAAATGTTGAACTTATTTACACTAATTTACTTGTGGATTATAAAGTGTCAGCACGTGTTTTCGTCATATAGCCTTTGCTTGCTACCCGGTGTTTCTCTCTTTAAATCTACGTTTACCCCGCCTACTATTTTCTGTGAAGCAAAACTATCAACAGCTTTAGAGATAAATATCTAACATATCTGCAAACCAGCATTTCCCGAACAATATTTTGCAAGTTGTAGTTTCTGAAATTAGTAAAGGATTTTATGCGTGAGTGCTATCGTTTCCTTTGCAGTCTTTGTTTTGCTGACCTTAAAGAAGGGTCATAATTTGGGGATTTATATATACAGTGTAACCCGGATATAAGAGAGTTGTTGGGACCGGAGAAGAAGTCTCTTATATCCGGGTTTCTCTTATATCCGGGTCTCTTATATCCGGTTTACACTGTATTACTTGCTATACAATGAAAAGTAATCGTCTTTATTTTATTTTCTCATTCAGTCATTTATGTGTCATACGTGATAAACTCTTAGGTGATTATGTATCGTTCAATACATGACTGACGAGGCAGATTTTTTCCCGCAGTAGGTTGCCATTTCTTTCTGCAATAGACCAGTTGCCATCCAAGGCTATAGAACCCGTACTGTCCTTTTATTTACCCATAGCTAGGATGTCATCAGTGAAACCGACTGAAGAGGACAGCGCCTTCTGCCAAAAGCGGACCTTGACAGAGAAAACATCCAACAGCCAGAGGCAACCAGGTTTGACATATCTCGCCTGTCTCAATCCCACTTTGAGCTTGCTATACAAGTAAAAGAAGTTGCCATTATTTTCTCATTCAGTCAGTTATGTGCCATACGTGATACACAGTTAGGCGATCATGTATCTTTCGATATATGACTGACGAGGCAGATTTTTTTTCCCGCAGTAGGTTGCAATTTCTTTCCATCGTGAACATGACAACAAATATGATGACATCAGTCCGAACAATGTAAATAGTGTAAATGATTACAATACCTCATCTCACGAATATAGAGAGATCCTGAAGATGGCCGAAGCGTACAACGGTCGAAAGGTTGTGAATATGACACTAAAGATGTGGAAAACAGCCCGAATGACGTCAGTCCATGCCATTTATTTTTCTGAGGTAGACCCGCGTGAATATAACAGAAAATATAAAGACAGCAGTCCGAACGATGTAAATAGGTTAAATAAATACAATACCTCATCTCAGAAATATAGACAGATCATGAAGATGGCCGGAGTGTCCTAAAGATGGCCGAAACGTCGTGAATATGACACTAAATATGTGGAAAACAGCCTGAACGATGTCAATCAGTTATGCACCATGATACACGCTTAGGTGATCATGTCTCTTTCAATACATGACTGACGAGGCAGATTTTTTCTCGCAGTCGGTTGCCATTTCTTTCTGTTGTAGACCAATTGCCATCCAAGGCTATAGAACCCGGTTTGTCTTACTATTTACCCATAGCTGGGGGAACACATAAGTGAATGTAATGGATTCAGCTGGAATTTGAACTTGGCTCTCAGACACCTCAATCTGAGCCGCTATCCATTGCTCCACTGTGCTTCCACGCTTAGGAGATCATGTATCTTTCGATATCTTGTATACACGCTTAGGCGATAATGTATCTTTCGAGACAGACATTTTTTTTCCCGCAGTAGCTTGTCATTTATTTCTAAGCGCCGGGTGGAGGCACAACAGCCGAAACTTTGTGGCAATAACAACAAAAAAAATGAATATAATAGTCCGCGTATAATCGCCTGCCTTTCGCAGTGGAGTAAACGGAGGTAATTTGGCCATGAACCATTGGTAATATATCTTTTTCTACATAAAACGAGTGAAATCATGTGCGAAACCCGACCCTCGCCAGCCACCACGCAGTGAAAGTAATACAGTTTCGGGGGTTGAGGCGGTACTGCTACCCTTGGCGCCACCAGCAGCTTTTGCCACCGGACAGAGTATTGCTTTTTTAGACGTGTCAATCTGCAATTTTTTATACAACTGCATCTCAGATTTTCAACGTTGTGTTAAAAGAGTTTGCTTTTGATTGTTAACCAATACACGCTCATAGTGACCGTTGTTAATGACCTAGAAATAAATTAAACAGTTGTATTTCACGTCGGGAGTAGCATTGTGCTGCGAGCATAGTTTTATTAAACTTTATTTATTTGGGATCTTGACCTAATCCAACACGATGCTTGTTGAGCTGAGGTCTTAGTTTTATTGGGTTTAGTATTTTACAATTCAGAGCTAAAATTTGATTAGAAACTATCATCGATTTACAAGAAAAATCGATATTTTATATTCTTTAATGGGTTGTACATTTAATTAAAAAATTACAAAAAGACACATGCTTGAGTTTTCGAGATTTCATGATATTAAGTAAGGCGGGGAGTAACAGAAGTAAAAAAAAATTATCATGATTTTCTAAAAAGTAAACATTTCTAAAATAATTTCATTTTATTTCATTCATTTTTTAATAGTTTCTAAATGTTTCATTAAAATCTGAAAAATATTTGATTTTTGCAAGAATTTCCAAAGTAATGTGTTTTTTAACTGGAAAAAGCGATAAAAACTATTGCTAAATATTACGCGATCTCAGACGTAAGAAAAGAAAAACCAAAAAAAAAAAACAAGATTTTCAATCAAAATTTCAAAGCTGGTAGAAAGGAATAAAAAATTTTTTAAAAAATTATTAAAACATACTTTGTCTTTCCTCTTATTAATAAAATAAATTTTATCACAATAAAACTTTGTTTTCAAGTGTGGGGCCTTTTTTATCATCCTATGGGGAAAAAAAATCATTTTTCAATCAAAATTTCAAAGCTGGTAGAAAGGAATGAAAAAACTTTAAAAAATTATTAAAACATTTTTTTGTTCAAAAAATTTTTCAGATTATTAATAAAATAAATTTTGTCAATATAAAAAAAAAACATAAATGGATTCCTTTTTCATTTTCCTTTGGGGAAAAAAATTAAATTTTCAATTGTTTTTTTTAAAAGAAAAATAAAAGGAATTTAAATTTTTTTTAAATTACTAAAACATACAAACATATTAACAAAATAAATTTTAAAAAAAAAAATTTGAATTTTATAATTATACATTTAATTCATTCTATGCTTTATTTTCGTCGAATTGTTAAACATAACATAAATAAATGTAATGTCGTCATTTTTAAAGTCAAATTTTAAACGCAAAAGAAAAAAAATAAATATTGGTTAGCTAAAAAAAGTTTTTTATTTATTGATTGCACCCTTTTGATGATCTATTTTTTTCGGAAAAATTATAAAATAAAAATAAATTATTGACGATTGATTTAAAATATAAAACATGGTGTCACCTTAAATTTTGAGTTCAATGTTCAAATTGACAAAGTGGAAAAAATTGTTTTGAAAACGTAACTTTAAACAAATGCATCTTCAAACGAATGAATTACCTGAATATTTAATTTCTTTAAATTTAAAAAAATTTATTTTTTATATATATATATATATATATTTATATAAATATATATTTATATATTTTATATGTGTTTATTTGTTATGTGTTTGGTAATTCAGCAGATTTCATTTAATTTTGCTTTTCATTTTTTTATCATTTTTTTTTTAATTTACCTATCACTGGGATAATAAAAAGATCTTCAAAATTTTTTGAATCAAATGTTGTAAAATTTTTTTTTATTTGTTCTTTAAAACATCCCTCGTTTTTGCATATGTGTACTTAAAAATTATAAATTAAAAAAATGAGTCCAAAATAATCATATTTTTAAATAAATTTGTCATTCATTTTCCACCACATTTTTTTGAATCAAAATTTATGAAAATTTATACATCGTTAAATCTTTTATTTAATTTTTTTTATTTTTTTATTTAACAAAAACAAACATCAATCAAAAAATTTGGGAAATTTTTTATTAAAATTTACAATCCAGCTCAAATCAAAATGCAAACAAAAAAAAAAAATTTTAAAATTTTAATTATAATATTGAAAACTAAAAAAAAAATAAAATAAATAAATTTTGTAATGACAATAAAAATATAAAATAAAACCCAAACAAATTAAAAATCACAATTTATTAGAATAAATAAATAGAATAAATAAACAAAAAAAAAAAAAAATGAATTCCATTTTAAATAAATTTTTTTTAAACAAATTATTAAAAAAAATTATGACCAAAAAATATTGCAAAATATTAAAAATAAAATTCAAATTTCAGAAAAACAATTAAAACATAGCTATATTTTATATAACGATAAAAAATTATAAATTTTAAAAATCGAAAATAATGAGAGAAATTCTATAAATAAAATATATAAATAATATATTAATAAATAAAAAAAAAGTAAAAAAAATAATATAAAATTAATTTAATAAATAAAAAAAATTTTTTTAAATTAACATTAGAAAAATTAATAAGATAATCAATCCAAATAAATAAATGAAAATGAACAAATTAAAATTGAATAAATATCTTTCAATTTATCTTCCCAAAAGAAAACAAAACTTTTAAATTTTATAAGAAAAATAATTTTTTAAAATATTTTTATATATTAAAAAAAAAATGAAATTTTATTTTATAAGAAAAAAAAAAATATATATAAAAAATATATAAAAATTAATATAAATAAATATTACCCAAATAAATAAAATGAATAAATAAAATTTATCTAAATAAAAATTTGTAATAGAAATCCTATTTTAATTATTTTAAATGATAAAAGAAAAAAATTTTTTTAGACGAATGCGTCTAGAAATTTATATTATTCGCCTAAAAAGAATTTGACTTGATAATGAACAAAAATTTATTTTTAAAAAGTGCAAATCTCTGAAATTATTTTTTTTTTATCATCCCAAAATATATATTTACTATGTATATATATTTATCTTCACATTACCAAAATTTACACACAAAAATTTATTTTTTTTTATTTGAATGGATAAAAAAAAAAATCAAAAATTATTTAATTCTTTTTTTATATTTTTTTTTTTTTTTTTTTTTTTTTTTTTTTTTTTATTTTGTTATGTTTTTAATTTCAAAATTCAATCCATTTTTCTGAATTATTTACTTATATCTTATATAAAATTCATTATACTTATGACAATATTTGTTCATTTTTGCAATTCCAAAAATAATTTGAAATTTTTAGTTTATCAAATTTTTAAAGGATATATATATATATATATATATATATATATATATTCTATATATATATTGGTATCGTTTTCAAAAACCAAAACCAAAACATTTTAATATGGAAATTTAATAAATTTTTTTTATTTTGATAAAATATATTTAATATAACATATATATATATATATATATATATATATATATATTGAAATATTAAAAATTTCAGAAATTATATAAATTATTTTTATATATTTGATAAATATTCCATATTTTTATGATATATTATATTTTATAAATTTATATACAAACCCGTCAAATAAAATGATATTTTATTTTATTCGTATCATTTCTTTATATTCATATTTATGATCATAAAATAAATTTAAAAAGGATTCTGAAAATAAAAATTTAATAAAAAACCTTAAAGTGGTTTGTTTTCTTTTTTTGTAAATATATATATATATATATATATATATATATATGATATTAAATTTCTTTACCAAAAAACAAGAATCTGTTTCAGGATTGAAAAAAAATTAATTCATTTTTTTTTTTATGTTATTATAAATTTTTAAAAAATATTGAAAATGTTTTCAGAAAAATATATATCAAAATCTTTTCAATAAAATTTTATTTCAATATATATATAAATATTTATATATATATATATATAAAAATAATTTTTATATTTGTATATGGACCTTTCTTTGTGGCTCAGATTTTTAGAAATTTTGAATTGTTTGTCAAATTTGAAAAATTAAAAAAAAAATGTCTTACTTAAAAAAAATAAAAAAAAAAACCTAAAATAAAAATAAAGAATTATTTATTAAAAATGTACAAAAATTAATAATAAAAATTTTAACGAGGATTCTAAATAAATTATTATTATTATTTAAAATTATTATTTTTTATTTATATTTTGCAGTATTTTTTTTGCCGCAAAATAAATATGTTAATTAAATTCAGCTTTTTTCGAAAGAATGGAAAATTAAGTTCTTAGGAATCTGTCCAACCCTTGTAAATAACATCCATAATGCCAAAAATTTAAAAAAAAAATTCCAATGATCATATTTTTTAAGTGTTTGATGAAGATTAATTGAATATAAATTGATTTTTCAATTTAAATTTGTAAAAAATTTTGTCAAAAAATTCTAATTTTTATTTTTTTTTTTTTTTTTTTTTTTTTTTTTTTTCGAATGAACTTGCAATAAAACATTTTTTTCTTTTCTTTATATTCAAAAAATTGACATGTCCAATTTTTATTTTTTTAATAATTGTTTTTAAATGAAATTTTAAAAAAAAGTTAGAAATAAAAGGTATTAAAATTATTTTATGTTGTTTACTATATCTAAAAATGCATTATTTAATTTCAAAGATTACAATATCTTAGGAATGTATTTTGGTTGAAAGAAAAAACTTCAAAACTGTTAAATGACATCTGTCCTTCTTTACAAAGCTTTTGTTTCAAAATTTCCTTAAAGATGAAGCATGGTCATCAGTAAGAGGATGAGCCCAGAAATGCGATTTGCAGGTCGGGAACACTAGAATCAAACAGACGTGGAAGTTTAAATATCTGATAAACGTTCTGACAGAGGACGGTAAATGCGACACTGAGATCCGTAGACGTATTGGGATGGCTAAGGACGCATTCCAAAAAGCTGGGCAGAGTATTGCGAGACAGGAGGATTTCTTTGGTAACAAAGAAAAAAAATACTGAGCTGTTACGTGACATCTGTCCTTCTTTACGACAGCGAATGTTGGACGATTTCCTCAAAGATGAAGAAGAGACTCGAGGCGACAGAGATGTGGTTCTACAGAAGGATGCTAAGGATATCATGGACCGAGCGTGTGAGCAACGATGAGGTCTTAGAGAGGTTGCAAACAAGGAGGAGGCTTATACTTAATATCAGGAAGAGGCAGCTGAAGTTTCTGGGACACATAATGAGGAAGGAGGGCCTGGAGAATCTGATACTCACGGGTCGAATAGAGGGAAAGAGAGACAAAGGAAAAAACATGATGACATACCTGGCGGGCTTAAGCAAGTGGATGACAGAACGTGGTCTGGGGGAGGAAGCAGAGGGAAGGAAGTTGTTGAGAGCTGCAAGGGATAGAGGGAGGTGGAGAGCCATGATCGCCTACGTCCTGAAAGGACATGGCACATAAAAAAAAAAAAAAAGATTTGATTTTTTTTTAAGAATTTATGATTTGTCAAATTTTTAGAAATCCTTAATTTTTTTGAAATGAAAATGAAATTTAAAAATTTTATTTTTTTGATTTTAAAATTTCCTTCTTTTGACAAAAAAAGTTAAATTTTAAAAATCTATTTTATTCATTTTTAATAATTTTTGAATCCATTTTTCCCTTTTTCCTTTTATTTTTGTGTGGTGAACATTTTTTAAAATTCAAATCTCAAATTTTATTTCTAAACAATAGTATTTAAATTATAAATTATGTTTTGGAAATTTTATAAATTTTAAATAATTTCGAAATATTTAAAAAAAAATAAAATTTCAAAAATTATAGTTAACTTCTTACATTTTTGATACAATTTTCATTGAAAATGGTAATAACCTTCCATTGAATTCTTAAAAAATTTTAATTTATAAAAAAATATAAAAAAATTATTTCCTGAATTTTAATTTTGTAATCATTTTAAAAAGATTAAATTGGAAAAATTAAAATAAAAAAGAAAAAAAATTTTCAAATAAAATATAAAAAAAAATTTTTATTAATTTTGCAAATTTGAATTAAAAATCAACTATGTTGATTAAAATATTATTTTTAATTTTTTCTAATATATATCATTTTGAGTATATTATTTTTATTTAAAAAAATTGAATGAAAATTATTTAAATATTCTATTTTTTTTTTATATATATTTTTTATTGCATTATTTTTTTCATTTTATTTTTTCTTTTTTCATATCTTATTCATTTATTCAAAAAAATATATTGTTTAAATAGAAAATTATAGTTATTTCAATATTTCCAATTAATAGTCATAAAATTAAAAATTTCTAAATTATCAATATAACAAAAATATAAAAATAAATTTGAAAATATTTGATTTCAAAATTAATCATTTTTTATATTTAAAATTTTTATATTGAAATAAAAAAAATATCAAAAATAAATTCATTTGGTTTTGAATTTAAAAATTAAAAAAAAAACAAGAAAAATGTTTGAATAAAAATTGATAAATTTTTTAAAATGAATTTTTTTTGCAGTAAAAAAATTATTGAAAAAATGGAATTATTAAATAAAAATTTGGGAAAATCTATATTAAACCTAAAAAATTTATAATATTGAAATTTATAATAGAAAAATTGAAAAAAAAAAACTGGCCTTTTCCGTTTTTATTTTTTAAAAAAAGAAAAATTTTTTTTAAGAATGTATAATTTTTGTTTCATTTTTATAAGCCATTATAAATATATTCATATTTTTTATTTCAATTTGCTACATTTTTGATTAAATTTCAGAGGTAAAAAGTAAATTAAGTCTAGTTTTTTTTTGATTTTAAAAATTGTAATGTATAAAATTCAAATAAATTTTCTAAAAAAATGATTGTTTTACAAGAAATTAGAATTAAAAAAAAATTCATTTTTTACGATTTAATTTTTTATTTAAAGATGTTTTTTTTATTATAAAAGTTTTGATTTTTTATCATTTTTATTTTCTTTTGGTAAGTAAAATTGTTTTTTTTTATACTTTTACATTTTGAAAAATAGTTGGAAAATTTTGGAATTTTTTTTTTTTAATAAAAAATAAGAATATTTATTTATTTATATAAATAAAAATTTTGATTTATATTTTGTATTTTCAATATATATTAATATCTAATGATTTCGGTTTTTGTTTTCTGAAAAGAAAAAAATTAATGGAAAAAAATTCCAAATTCTTCAAAATTGATAAAATATTATTATTTACATTACCAAAACACATCTTTTTTTTCATTAAAAATTATAGAATTTTTTCAATTTTTGTTTCTATTCAAAAAAAAAATTGAAAAAATTTATATATCTTAAATAAATTTTTAAAATTTGACATTATTAATATATCATTGATTTATTATTACTTATAAATTTTAAATTTAATATTTTTTATTATAAACAGATTAAAGTTCTGTTTTTATTTTTGTTAATTAAATATATTTATTTTGCATTTATTTAAGCTAAATTTATTTTAAATGAAAAAAAAAATTTTCAAAATTAATGATTTGAGTAAATTCATAAAATTAAATCCCATTCCAAATTCAATTTATAATATTATCTTCTTATTTATTTTGTTTTTTTTATTTTTTTTTCAAATAATGCAAAAAAATGAAAAAATATATAAAAAAAAAAAAACAAAATTTTTTTTTTTTTAATTTTCTATTTAAAAATTAAATTTTTCCATTTTAATATTTTCATTTTCATCCTGATTTATTTTTTTAATATTTTATAAAATTTATAAAAAAAAAAAAATTTCAAAATAAAAATAAAATTCTTATTTAAATTTTAAATTTTAAAATTTTTGATATATATGACCAAAATTCATATCCATTTTTTTTATGTAATTATATATGATTTTATTATAAAAAAAAATTTCAAAATTCTATAAAAATAAAAAAAAAAATTCAATGTTAATAATAAATTTTATTTTAATTTTTATTAAATTTATTTTTTGTTTCCTCATTTTTCATTTTTAATTTTCTTTTGGATTACCAATTTTATTTCAAATAAATAAATAAAAAAATAAATAAAATTTTTTTAAATTCCAATCTTCGATTTCATTTGATTGAAATTTAATGTTTTTTTATCTTTTTAAACAAAAAAAAAATTTAAAAAATTTTATTTTCATTTGTTTCAATTTATATTTAAAGTGTCTAAATATATTTTAAATAATCCTTTTTTTTTAATATTTATTTTTATACATTTATTATCAAATTATTTCAATAAAATTTAATATTTTATTTGTTTAATTTATTTTCCCATTTCTTATAATATTTTTTTTATTTAATTAATATTTCCTTAATTTTTAAAAATTTTTATATTTTTAAAATATTTATTCAAATAAAAAATTAAATAATTTTTTCAAAACATATTTCTTTTTAATATGATTTTTATATTTTTTAAAACATTCAATTTTTTTTTCAGAGAAAAACCAAGGAATTCATTTATTTATTAAAAAATTTGTCCTGTTTTTTTTTTTTTTAATTTCATATTTTAACAATATTTTGTTTATATATGCATATAAAAAATATAAAGTTCTATTTTTTAAAAATAATATATAAGCAAAAATTATTTATATATATATATTATATATAATTTAATTTTTTTTAGTTAAATTTAATGATTTTTTGTTTTTCTTTATTTTTTTTATATTTATATATTAAATATTCATTTTTAATTTTGAAAATGTTTATTTTTATATAAAATTATATTTTAAATTAAATATTTTTGTGTAAAAAATTCATTGTAAATAAAAAATCAATTTCATTCTTTATGAATTTAAAATTATATGAAAAAGCCAAATATTAAAAATAATCATCAAAATAAATATCCGTGCTTAATAGAAACAAAAATGTTTTTTTTTCATTTGTATGATAAAGAGTAAAATTTATTTTTTTATAATGGATTTATTTATTTAAAAACAAAACTTTTATCAATTATTTTTTTTTAAATTTTATATATATATTATATATATATATATATATATATATATATATATGATTATTTTTTTATTTTTTGTTTTAAATTATTGGAATTTTAAAAAATAATTATTGAGAAAATTGAACAATTTTTTTTTTTTAAATTCCTAAAAAAAATTTATTTTGATAAAAATTTTTTAATAAAAAAGGAATTTCATTTATAAAAAAATATAAAAAATTATTATTAATATAAGTCTTAATATATTTTAATATTTTTTTTTTTTATAAAAATTTTAAAAATATATAAATAATATTTAAATCAAGAATATATATATATAACAATAATTTTTTTATGTATATTTTGTGAATAAGTATATATATTCATATATATATATATATATTATATATAATATTTTATAAATTTAATTTTAAATTGATTTTTATAATTACAGTTTTTTTTCTTTTTTTTATACATTCTTTTATTAGCAACTGTAAAAAAGAAAATTTAGAATTAAAATAAAAATTTTTTAATAAAATGAATATATATATATAAATATATATATATATATTATTTAAATAATTTAATCGTCAAATTATTAACATGTCATTGTTTAAATATTTTTAAATGATATTGAAACGATGCAAAATATCTAAAAAACAGTTCGAAAAATAAAAATGTTCAATTAATATTGATTTAAGATACACAAAAAAATTAATATTATATTTATATATATATATATATATATATTATTTATTTACATTTTAATTGTATATAAATATATATATATATATATATATTTGATTTTATATTTATATATATATATATATATAAATAAATATATATATAAATATATATATATATATATATATATATATATTATATATTTTATATATATATATATATATATATATATATATATATATATATATATATATATATATATTAAAATTATTTAAAATATGTTTTTTTTTCGCTACACAGTTCTAACCATGTTTCAAAAATGGAAGTTAAAGCCCCGAATTTAATTTTGTAATTAAATTAAAGACATTAGTTCCATTTCATCCTCAAGCGAATTTTGGAGTAACTTTTTAAATTACTGGGTTTTAAAGACACAGCTAAAATCATAATTCATGTTTTCAATGGTTACAGATAAATCCATTTCAACTAGACAAGGGGTGTCTGGGTTTTCATTATGTCTGTATTTTAATGTATCAGTTATTAGTTACGTTTTTTTAGGGGGTAGGGATGTATTTTTCAATGAAATCTAACATCCGTTAAATGCATGTCGTCTGGATTTTTTTTTTAAATTTTATTGTTAACGGCAAAAATTCTTACGGCATTTTTTTTTCGTATATTTAAATATTTTTAAGGGTGTTTACGAGAATACTTTTTTTTAAAATTTTTTGAAATATTTTTACTTTTAATTTTAATATACTATATTTTTTTTAAGAACAATTAAATGTAATGAGAATCCCTTACAGTTTGTAGAATTATTATCACATCAAGTATATTAAATAAAAATTCTTTTTATTTAAATATTATTGAAGTAATTTTTTTTTTTTTTTTGCACAATTCATTTCTCGGTT